>WAAG01037722.1:259-20493 GCA_013390105.1 Tichodroma muraria | reverse complement strand
AAGTGGAGGGGAAGGTGAGTGCCCGCCCGCCCCGAAGGAGGGAGGGAGGAAGGGTTGCCGCGGTGACTCACGGCCGGTGCGGAGTGAGGGTGGCGTCCCTGCGAAGGGCCCGGGGAGGGAGGGAGAGAGAGAGAAGACTCACCAGTGCCTGGTGCTGCTGTGATTGGTGCCGGAGAGAGCGCGGGTCAGTCAGGCTGGAGTGTAATGGAGCTTGGGGTTAGGCACCGTGGGGAGAGTCGCGCTTGGGAGTTAGGAGTCGTAGAATGCTTTGGGTTGGAATGGACCTTGAACATCATCTAGTTCCAACCTCCTGCCGTGGGCAGGGACACCTTTCACTAGACCAGTTTGCTCAAAGCCCCATCCAGCCTGGCCTTGAATACTTCCAGAGATGGGGCCATTCACAGCTTCTCTGGGCAACCTCTGCCTCCCATGTAAAGAATTTCTTCCTAATATTTACTCTAAACCTACTGTCTTTCAATTTTAACTCATTCCCCATTCTCCTGTCACTGGGAAATTAGTGCTCGAGCTGCAGCCAGGTTCCTTGCACTGAACTGTGTTTCTGGAGTTGTGCCCTGCTGTCAGGTCATAGGTGTGTAAGAGCGGTAGCGCTAAGGTTTTTTGCAGAGCCGTTAAGTTTTTTGATGTCTCTAAATCTAGATGGTCACCAGGACAGAGGGTCAAATTGATGACTCTCTGATTGGTGGCAATGCCTCTGCTGAAGGTCCTGAGGGAGATGGAACAGAAGCCACGGTCATAACTGGTGTTGACATAGTAATTAACCACCACCTTCAGGAGACCAGCTTCACAAAAGAATCCTACAAGAAGTACATCAAGGATTACATGAAAGCGTAAGTGTTGGTAGGCTTTTCCTTTCAGTTGGATTGTAGTGGTTTTATGTGCTTGAGATTATAAAAGCAACATTGGATTTATTCCTAGTAGGTGTTAGTTCTGATACAGGTGTGAAACTGGCTGTGAACTTCAGTAATGTCTTAATGCTTGGCAGAACTGGAGCCCTAAAAAATGGGTGCTGGATGGAGTATCTATGTTTATCTTGGCTGAGGTAGAGGTCCTGATCATGTGCTTTGGCTCTTATTTTATGGCTTGCTGTTTTCTTTTGTATTTCTCCAAGCCAAGCTTTCATGTGGAAGGGACTGAGGTGGTAAAGAAAAGCTTCTGAAGCTTTTCTAGCGTGTGTAAATGTAAACAGCTAAAAAAGTGTGTGAATGGGTCTTTTTGCTAGTTCATGGTGTAATTTCTGTTGGTTGGTGTTCAGTGGGGTTAATACTGAAAGTGAAAAAGCTTTGTGACATGGATGAGTGATGCTCTTGGTGCTGTGGAAAGGGCTTCCTGGGTTTTGCCTATTACTAGCCTGGTTGTAAAATGACCTTGATAGGCGTGGCAGGTACTGTTCTGTGATTTCACTTGCAAAATTAAGTAAAAATTTGGGGGCCTTGAGAGGGAGTGGGGGGGAAAGGCAGCAAAATCTAAGTTTTACAGGTAGTTACTCTTTCTGCTATGACATCCTGCCAGACAGTGAAATTAATAAGCTAGATCATGTTTTTGGAGCATTTTTTTTTCTCCTTCCAGAATCAAAGCCAGACTTGAGGAACACAAGCCAGAGAGAGTAAAGCCTTTCATGACCGGGGCTGCAGAACAAATCAAACACATCCTTGCCAATTTCAAAAACTACCAGGTAAGCTATGTGTCCTTACGGCAGTATTGATAAGCTGTGATTGGTTCATCTGCTGAACAGCTTGTTGAGAATTTTGAGGGCACCTGTTGTGAGGATGCTAACCTGACCTTCTCTGAGAGTATTAGTGGCCCTGAGAGTCAGGGAGGAGAAACAGCCATTGTTAACTGTTTGGGGATCTCATTTGGGCTGGTAATGCTTGCAGTTAGCTGCATTTGTTGTTAAGGTGATTCAGGGACTGTGCAGTTAGGCTTGGAAGGTGGATCACTTTGGCCCTTCCTGTCTCTTACACTGTTCATAGCAGCATGGTAAAATCAATGAATCGCAGAACGCTTTGGGTTGAAAAGCATCATTGAGTTCCAGTCCCCTGCATGTGCAGGGACACCTTCCACTAGACCTGATTGCTCAGAGGCCCATCCAGCCTGGCCTAGAACACTTCCAGGGATGGAGCATCCACAGCTTCTCTGGTCAGACTGTGCCCGTGTCTCACCACCACCACAGTAAATAATTTCTTCCTAATATATAATCTAAATCTACGCTCTTTTGAGTTTTAAGGCCATTCCCTGTTGTCCTATTACAACATGCCCCAATCAAAAGTCACTCTCCAGACTTTTTATAGCCCCCTTTAGGTACTGGAAGGTGCTGTAAGGTCTCCCTGGAGCCACTAGGGGTGAACAGCCCCAACTCTCTGTCCTCATAGGAGAGGTTCTCCAGGCCTCTGACCATCCTAGTGGCCCACCTGGGCTTGGTCCAGCAGGTCCATGTCCTTCTTGTGTTGGGGTCCCAGCTCCAGAGCTGGATGCAGCACTCCAGGTGAGGTCTCAGCAGAACAGAGGAACAAAATCGCCTCCCTTGACCTGCCGGTCACTCTTTTGATACGTTTGGGTTTCTGGGCTGCAAGCTCACTGTGCGGGGTTACACGGGGTTATTTGTGATCCAGCACCCCAGGTCTTTCTCCTGAGAGATGTCTTTCTGCTGTCAATCTGTTCTCAAGCCCAGCCTGTATTTGTGCTTGGGGTTGCCCTCACCCAGGTGTAGGGCATTGTACTTGGCCTGTTGCACTTCACAAGGTTCCCACGGACCTACCTCTCCAGACTGTCAAGGTCCCTCTGGATGGCATCCCTTTCTTCTGGTGTGTCCACCATGGTGGTTGACACAACCAACCAAGATGGACAGGCTGCAGAGAAGGAAGATCCCTGTAGCTGGTTTGGGAGACTTTTAAACTGAGCTTGGTGATGTTGCATTGTTTGTGTATAAAAAAGGCATTTTTTTCCTGGCATTAGCCAATTAAATGTCTTAGTGACACATTCCTCTGAAGTTCTTTGTAGGGGAGAACATGAATCCCGATGGAATGGTGGCTCTCCTGGATTTCCGTGAGGATGGTGTGACCCCATATATGATTTTCTTTAAGGACGGCTTAGAAATTGAGAAATGTGTAAGTACTGAGCTGAAGTGGGTGAATGTGCCCAAATACATGATGAGCTCCTTCATCTTTTGTTCTTCTGTGTTTTGTTAAAAGTTGAACAGTAGCTGCCAGGTTGAAGACTTTAAATTTTGTGTAATTACAGCCTGGTTGGTGCTTTCATATTATACAAAGTGCCTGAAACTTCAAGTACTATTCAGTTGTACTAAAAGGGGATGTAGTGTCACTGCAGTGATTCCTGGTGACTTAGTCATTAAGAAATGCAGAAGGGATGGCCCTGGTGAGATGTGTGTAGTTGGGAATGGGCTTAAACCATTAGCATATAGAGCAGGTCCCCTGAAATGGAACACTTCTTTGGATCCCTTTTCTGGGGGTTAATTATGAAGTACCTTGCATGATCATGTTTCATCTTCTTTCACTTGATCTGATGCCCTTATATAAGAATTGTCAGTTTAAATATTGCCCTAAATTTGGGCACATAGTAGTACTTGACCAGGTACTTAACCTTACTGTATTTGGAATCTCCAACTACCTGAGCTCAGGACAGCTCCTGTGGTCTACTTTAACTCTTCCGTATTGGAATGTGGTTGCCACAAGATGGTATTTAGATCCCAGGACTTGTGGGTTTTTTGCTTGCTTGGAGACCTGTGGAATTCACTGCATTGTGGGATCACCAGTTGCTTTGCCCAGTCATTGTGGACTTGTGAAGTCTGTATATAGACAGCTAAATTTATCTGTGAAGCCTCTCACAGGCTTTCTGGTATGCAAGTCATGTAAAGATGAGCCAGATTCTGGTGTGGAGCAGTAGCCCAATTAAAGGAAGACTTTAATTGGCCAGACAGCACCTCCCACATCCTGATGGAGGGGGGGATGTCTGTCCTGGTCTTGGAACAGGTGATCACCAGGTACCTGGAAGGTACCTCCTGGGAGCAGAAATTTATGTCCATCTCCTCTGTGGGGGCACACCTTCTGGATGTGTTGTTTGGATAGCTCCATCTACTTCAAGGTGGAGTAAAAGAACAGCAGCGGGGTGTTCCAATCTGCATTTAAACCTGCCTCAGCTTCTTGGTGCAGCTGTTTTCAGACAGCAGGTACATTGTAAGCTCTGGTACTCATTTAGAATGTGCTCTTGAGAGGAAATCTGAACCTTGGCGTGTCAAGCAGGAAGGGTGTGAATGAGTGTTCCACCTGGCTTGCTCAGCAGCTGGTGGGTGCCAGTTGCTGTGTACGATTCTAGAAATGATCAGCATCCTCTGATAGACCATGGGCACTTTCCCTGTTGCTCCCTGGTTTGCACTAAGATGCAAAAATAACTTCCTTGCGCTTTCTGCCTGCCTGACTGTGGCAGCCCAGATTGAATTAGGGAATACACAAACAAGTTACAATAACTTGCTGTTACTGTCCTGAACTTCAACTAACACTTGCTACTCTTGTTTCAGTAACAAATCAAACAGTATGGTTTTGGATCACTCGTCTTCATAGCTGGCTGCTGTCTCTTCTTCATCGGCACAACACCGGGAATCAGCAATGTCTAACAACTGGACTGATGTCATCTTGAGCTTTATTCACTTATTTTGACCCTGATTTGGAGTGGAGGCATTGTTTTCAAAAACAAAAAAACATCTATCATGTAGGTTGTCTAAAATAAAACTCATTTAAACCCATTCTAGGTGATGTCTTTTGGTCTGATGTGTCTCTCAAGGTGACTTGAAGGAAGGGTTGTGCCATGGATTGGGCGCTGTCAGCAGCACAGCTGGAGCTAGCACGCTACAACTGGACTGTTTCCAGAGAGATTTCACAGTTTGCCTGTGGCACTGGAGTGCAAAAGCAGGTTGAGGTCAGTAAGGCAAAGTCCAAGAAATGTCATAATGGAGTGGACCACCTTCATCTTTTGATTGTGCAGAGACTTATCTCTGGAGGAGATAAGAAATGAAAAATGAAAACATCCCAGGATGGAATATGTGCTACTTGAGCTGAGTGCTGGCTGTGCTCTTTGTCAGACAAGAGTACTTGAGCTTCTCCTGAGCTGTAGTATGTCTCCAAGATCAAGGCAGGAGGGTGCATGGGGAATACTGGGGAGAGAAGGTGAAATGGCTGTTTTCCAACACAGCCTTGATGTGGTACTAAGTATTTGACAGCTGTACTTGGGGAGCATTAGAATTTAGTCAAGGTGCAGGATTTGGGGTTTTCTGTACTTGGCCTCTTGAAGAGAGATGTTGGAATGGCCTAGCCCTGCCCTAGACTTCCTCCAAACCAGGTAAATGCCTGTACTTGAGACTTATCTGAGTGCTTGTTACTTATGTTCCTGCTGTGTTCCTTGTTAGGGAATGCATCTGTTTGACAGACCTGGAGCAAACACTGTTGCTTCTCAGGTTCTCTCTTGGGATGCAACAGTAACAGCTTCCTTGCGCTTTCTGCCTGTCTGACCCGGTGGCAGTTTGGATTGAAGAAAGGAACACAAATTCCTTCAGCCTCACCTGGAACAAGGGGTTGTCTGTTGCGGCTCACCCTGTTCCTGACCAGGGATGTCGCCTTGGACTGCTGCTAATCATTAACTTTTTTTGTGCTGCTGTGGTGGCAGAGGCATAGAAGTTTAAGGTGCCTGAAAGGGGAGGGCATGCCCACTTGCCAACTGTTTTTGGAGTTTTTGCATTTTTGCCGTCTTGTATCAATTTTTGGCCCCTTGTGCTGCAGGGTGGAGGGGGGGTTCTGCAGGGGTGAGATAGATGTGGCAGCAGGCTGGGAGGAGTGAGAGACTATGGAGGAGGGAGTGGAGTGTGCCCTAGTTATCTCTCAGGTTCTTGTGGTTAACTACCTATTTTAGTTCTATGGGAGCTTCATATATATATATGTCAGCTGAGCTGGATGAGGTACAATTTTGGTGTAACCTGTTTCACACAGCAGGGCTAAAAGGGAGGCAAGTTCGAAGCCTAGATAAAGTCACTGAGGCAACTCTTGCTTTTCTTGCAGAGGATGTGTTTATTTGGGCCAGGTGATGTTATCTTCCCTTGTTGCATCTTCATTAAAAATGGGATAAAGGAGAGGAAGCAGTTGAGACTTTTACTTCTCAGTTAAGTTAGTGTGGGCAGGGCAGTGCTGGTATGGCTGTGCTGCCCCTCATAGCTGTGTCTCCCACTTCCTGTGAGTCAAAGTTTAAAACTCCATGGAGCTGATATGTGGGAGTGGAAATAACTCCTCCCCTGCCTGGCTGGTCCTGCCAAGGCTGGGAGCCCTGGGCACCAGCCTGGAGCGAATTGCCACGTGGCACCTGTGTACAGATGAGGTGCTGCTTTGCAAAGCAGGTGCTTCAAAGCACGATGAGTGCAGCCTTGCTGCTTGGTTGAATGGCAAATTCTGTGTCATCCTGTCTGTACTCCAGGCCCATTGGGGTATTTAATTTCTGTGTGCAAACATTCCTAACTAGGGGATTATGTGCTCCAAACAGGTGTTTTAGTGCTTTAATGCATATCACAGCCTCTGGTGGGAAGGCTCCTTTCAGCCTGCTGTAAGGAAGTGTCAGTTCAAAGGTTCTGGAGATGCAGGATTTTGTTTGTTTCTTCAGTGAGCTGCAAGAGGAATGTTCTTGCTGCACTCACTGCACTTCCCAAAAATTCATTGCTGCCTTCAGTTTCTCTGGGAAGAGGATAAGTTTTGCTGCTCTGCAGCATCAAGTCTGTCAGATGCACCAGGGAGGGTGTGGCAGGGAAGGACTGCGGCAGTGACAAGTGCTTGTTGCAGTTGCACTGCTGTGGTAGCTGCCTGCTGTGGAGTCAGGGTGAGGGAGAGGTGGGAGTCACTACGTGCTGTGAAGGAGGAGGCCTGTGCTGGTAAATGCACTTGTCCACAGCCCATGATGCAGCTCTGCGTCAGGAAGGATGTTGGCGTATTTCCTCATGCCGTAATTCCTCTTCTTCATCTCAAGCAGCTGTTTCTTTCCTGGGCCTGAAAAGCTGAAGTGATTTGGGAAGTCTTTCCACTTCAGACAACAGCTTTGGATTTAGTAAATTGATAAAATCCCCCATAATAACAAATTACCCTGGTGCTGCTTAAAAAATACAGCTGGAACTGAAGGGCAGCTTTAACACTTAGCCCCGTCTTATTTTAAAATGTGCTTATCAGGCTTGTATCTCGCATTCTTGGAAAAATATGCCCAGTGCATTTAGGAAGGATCCAAACTGCATTTTCCGTGAGCCTCGTGGTGAAGGTTAAGCAGCTGGGTAGCACCTTCCTTATGCTGCCTCAGGTCTCAGGCTCTGCAGGGGTAGCAGGCTGTTCCTGCACCCACTACAAGCTGGATGCTGACAGGAAGGAAGGCTGATTTGCTTACAAAGGGAAAAACCTGCCTTTTTAGTTCCATGCTTCTGTCGTTAAAGGAGTGATGCCTTGGGGCTGAAGGAAGTAGCTGCTGTGCTGGACACATGTCCCATGGTCCCCTTGACCTTTTGCCCTCCCACTCCACTGTTCCCCCTCAATGTCTGCTTTTTGTCTTAGAGTTTTGCTACCCAACTTACAAATCCACTCTATTTTTGCCCTCTGGAAGCAAACAAAAAACACCAAATGCTTTCCATGCGCCAGTGACTGATATTAATGTCCAAATGCTGCTACAGCAGTGTTTTGCTGCTTTGCCATCTGCTGTGAGGAGAAAGGATGCAGACCTGGGGATGTTCATGCAGTGCAGGGAACATTGGTATGCTGGGAGAGGCACTGGTGTCCCCAGTGCCCCTCTGGGATGCCCAGCCCTTAGCTTTGCCCACTGAAGATGGGCTGGGGGTGGATGCTAGAGCCCAAGTGGGTGATAGTCTTGGAGCCTTGTGCAGCCCTCAGCTTTGGCACAAGGAGGGAGAACCTGAAAAGGGAAGATTCTAAATGAAAATACATAGGAAACAGTTGGGTTTGATTGGTGTTGGGGGCTTCTTTTGTCAATTTATTTTTTAACTCAGTTTAGCTCACAGCCAGGAGGCAATTATGATAAGCTTAGGACATAGTTGTTAAATCAGACTAATTTTTTTAAAATGTGGGAAAAAGTGGCAAGGCTGCAATTTGCTTTCTTTCTCAAGCAAGTCTCTGGCTGTTGAGCTGGCACAGGTCAGCCCACTGCAATCTTGGCAGTGTTTTCAATGACAGCCGTTCAGGGAGCATGCTTTCATTAAAGAGCAATAGTATTCTCACACTCTGCTGCTCGCTTGGAGCAGATAAAATGCCTCCCTCTGCTACTGTGAACCTCCATCTATGCTTTAGCTCTGTAGCCACTTCCCTGGGATGTCACTGCCATGTAAGATGGGATGCTTTGCTCTGGACCAGGAACTGCCACTGTAGCTGGCAGTGGGAGAGCAGCAGTTAAACACCATGTTCATTAGCTCGGGGATAAACGTCTTTGTAGGAGGAAAAAACCCTAGCCAAGCCTGGAAGTTTTTGCCCTGAACAGTACCAAATCCATTCTCAAGAGCTGAAAAAAAAAGAAATCTTGCTGGTTTGCTGTCCCTGTGTCTTGGCTGCCTTTTGGTTGAAGCTGCAGCTGGAAGCTGTTGTGCAAAGATCACAGCCAAGTGCCTGTGGCCAGGGCTGGTGGCTTGAGGGAGCTTTTTTTGGGTGCCAGCAAATGCTGGCAACCCTGCCAGTGTGTTCTGCAGGAGTGGGTGGGATATTGTTGAGAATGCACATGGCTGCTGGGCGTTTTAATCCACTAGAGCTGCATTCATCACCTTCCACCTCAGGCAGAGAGGATCCAAACACCCTTGACCTTTTTAAGACCATTTTGCTAACGTTGCCAATGTGGCTGCAGCTGGACACACTGATAAAATGCTGAACCATCGTTTCTCTGCAGCTCAGACTTTATCCTGGGAGCTAACATCTGGGATTCACCTCCCCATCTATAACCAGCAGCAGCAGGAAGGAAGCATTTTGGAGAGCAAACGTCTTCCTATCCTCAGTGAGATGCAGGTGTGCTGGCACAAAGCAGTCCAGCTGTACGATTTTGGCTTTTTATAGGGAATGTCCATGAATGTAGCTGTCGAGAAAGTTTCTTAAAGATTAGCTTCCTAAATTGTAACAGAGTAGTTGAAAAAACGCCATGTAAAGCTGGGTACTCCTGCCCTCTTCAGCTAACAGAACCCCACTGTTGCTACTGGAATAGTCTGGTTCAAGGGCTGAGGTTTAGCTGCTCTACCTACAGCTGTGTCTGCACCGGAACTGAATGCCCTCAGCCCCTCCTGTGGCAGCAGAGGGGATGATTTTGCTGTCCCTGCAGCTGTGTGGTTGCTGCGGCCACAGAACTGCCTGCAGCTGCTGGTGCTTCCTCAGTCTGCCCACAAAAAGGTGTTTCAGGGAGTCAACCCTGCCCTTCACCCGCTGCCTGCAGCTGCCCCAGCCCACCAGCCACCCCTGGCAGCATGTGCCATCCCAGTACCCCTGTGTGCTGATTTTCAGCCGTGCTGATTTCTGAGTTAATTCCTCGGTAGCTGTTACAGTGCTGTGTTTTGGATTCGGAATGTGAGCGGTGTTGATAACACGCCGATGTTCTGTTCTTCTCCTAAGTTGTGTTTACCCTAAGTCAAGGACATTTTTCCGTTGTCTCATGCTCTGCCAGTGAGAATGGATGCAGAAGAAACGGGGGGAGCACAGCTGGGACAGGTGGCCTGGGCTTGCCAGGGATATTCCACACTACAGAATGCCATGCCCAGTATATAAATGGGGAGACTTACCCATAAGGGGGGCCAGCCTGGGTCGAGAAAGGGGAGTCTGCCATCAGTCAGAGGGTGGTGAGCACTTGAATTGTCCATCACTTGTTTTGTTCTTTTTTATTATAATTTTTATGATTCTTTACCATTACTACTGAATTTTACTAATTTTCAGTTATTAAACTGTTGTTTCTCAACATACAAGTTTTACTCTGATTCTCCTCATCATTTCCCTGATGGGAAATGGGTGGAGGGAAATAGAAGGGGGGTTGAGTGAGCAGGGGATCTCCAAAGGCGTGCCTGTCACCTCATGTCTGCTCAGGTCCCTGCTGGTACTGCCTGAGCTTACCAAGTATGAAATTTCCACTGACTCAAACTGGGCATTCAGGACAAGCAGCGCTGGAGAGTGGATGCGCTTTTAATCTCATTTAATGGCTTTTAGTGCACAGAAACTTCATGCTCGTGCCTCTGGGACCCCGCTCACCAAGCAGTGTTTTGACCACCAATATTGAAGAACATCTGCATGAGCAGAGTTCAGCGTTGAGCAGAGATAGCAGCACATGGGAAGACCAGCAGGGAATTGTTCATCACTGCTGCGAGTCCAGAGTTTAAATTAATCCAAATGTAGGGGCCAGGGAATCAGACCTGAACGCCTCTGAGCCTCCTCCTCTCTTCTGGCAGATGGAGATCCTGCCAACAGCCCTTGCGTAAGGGCCTCGTGCAGAACGAGCGCAGCAGAGCTGGAGACGTTTTGCTGGTTATTAAGTGAGGGATCCAAACCAGGTTCTTCCAAATGCTCGGTCATTATCCCAGCCTTGCATGAATTTAGACAAGTCCTGCGGTGCCCTGGGTTACTGCAGAAGGTAGAATATGGGGCCCATAGCAGCATGTTCATCTTGCTGCTTCTGTCTCTACGATGGTTTGTACTGCAAGGTCCCGTGGCTTAGCTGCAGGCTGGATGATGACCTGCCAAGGGCACCTAAAAACTTCATCTTTACCATGTGATCCCACCAGGCAGGAGCCAGCAGAGATTTTGAATACATGTCCTGCTACCAGCACAGTAGAGCATCTTTCATGCTCTGGATCAGCATCTCTGTGGGCTCATTGTTCCCTTTTCTCATGCCACTTGGATTTTGTGGCAGCTTCTGAGGCTAAAATTCCAGCTGCACCCTAACATGTTAGAAAAATTTCAAAATCATGCAGGAAACAGGTAAAAAACTAGTTCATCAGCTGCCTGGCTTCTGGACTCGTCACTGGTTATCTTTTCTTAGTTTACTCTGATACACCATTTCCTAGTTCCATTTTTGAAATGGTGTTTCCTCACTGTCCTGCTCCTCATTATTTATAACTGGTGCTACTCCGCAGAAGCCTGCAAGAAAACCAGTACACCTTGGCATTCCTCAGCTTTTCTGGTTGCTCACTTGTTGAAAACTCCACTGCTTTTTTTTTGTTTACTTCTAGCACTCTACATGTTTTTAATGATATCCATAAAAAAAACCAGCCCTTTGAAAAGACCATAAGCCCCATAAAAACGGAGTGCTCTGCACACTTTCCATAACTCCTGAGCAGAGCTTATTTACCCTGTCCAAAGGCACTCTGCAGATCAATAGAATACTTCCTTTACTTACATGCTCAGGCATTTCATGCTGTCTCCCTTGACTGAAGACAAACTGTGAAGCAGCTCACAAAACCAGAAATACAAGCAGATCCAAAACCTTCCTGCTAAAGTAATCCTGCTGGGGATCCCATTTAAGGTAACCATTTCCCTCTGAAACGGCACAGTCATTCTTACCTGTGGTAAGGAATTACACCGCTACTCAATCAGGATTGCATGGCATCCCCGTGCACATTTTTAGAGGACCATGTGAGGAGCAACACAAGGGAGAAGCTGACCTAGACTTGCTGGGTGCTTCAGCTGCTGAAACAGGACATGGATGCCACAGAGGAGCCCAGCTCATGAAAGGCAAGAGCCCTCATCCTACACATCCCTGAACACAGGTCCACAGAGGACTAAACAGTACGATGAGGACAGCAGTGTGAGCAGGCCCTGGCTACTGCCTGGAGCACATCATGTTCCACAGCAAGACACAAAGGCTGACTTCCTGTGTTCCTCTCAGCATCCTCAGATGGCTCCTGCAGCCATCTGCAAGCTGGGTCCTGCAGTAGAGCCCGAGGAGACGCGAGTCAGTGGCAGTATTTATGAAAGCACGCACCCTCCTGGAATGCGATCTGCTCTTCGAAACTCGCCCAGTTCCTCCCCTGGGAACTGGGCACTTAATGCCACAGGACGCTGAGCACCAGCCCAAAGTGTCGCTGTAGAGAGATACCTACACAAACAACTCTAGAAAAAAATGAATTGAGTAAAATTGTGTGACTTTATGTATAAGAGTTGTTTTACAAACCTCTGAAAGCATCTGACCACTCCCCGAGCCTTTCACTGCTTCCAAGTGGACCAATAATGGAATGTTTGCTTCTCACACAGACCTCCTGTGTCATTAGGGTGAGCAGAAATGATGCACATACCTGAAGGACATGAGAGAATGTGAAAGCTGAGCTATCAAACTTCACCTTCGGCTTCATTTGCAGGTATAATAAATGAGGTTATCCCACTCTGTGTTCTTTGCTCTTTCTTTAACATAAAAACTTTGAGAATGTAATTAAATACTCCCCTCCCTGCTCCCTCCTAAAAAGGATGTTGAAGGGACAACCCTTGCAGTGTGCATTTCAAAAACACAGGAACAGAGACAGACACATTTAGCAATCTTTCCCAAACCACAGAGGAACCCAGTGGCAAAGCCAGGAATAAAAACATGCTTTGAAAAAACATTTCAGACCTTATGCCACCTAAATGACAACGTATTCAGTCCAGTCAATAATGTAGAACACTGTGTGGTACAAATTAAAATAATGCTTTTATTGATATGCTTAAACAGAACATAGGTATCAGCATAAAAACAAAAGATGAAATTATTCCTTGCTGTACCTAACAGACATTTCATTTTTTTCTCAGTAATCACATGGAGGGGACTGACATCTTCACAGTGACTTTATGGGGTTTTAATTGCCTTGGTTTGTTCCCAGGGAGTCTAAGGATTGTGATGAGCACCATGGTTGTGGTTGTTTTTCCTAAAGCCTGATACCAAGAGGAGCATCATATCATGTCCATTCCACACAAACACTGCACAAAGGGTTGTGCACATTTGCAGGCTTCCAGACAAAGCCCTGACAGATCCCAGCAGAACCGAGGGTATTAACCTGGTTACCCTGGAATGCAAACCCACAAAGTTATGAGTTCCTCTAAGACACATTTTCCAACAGTTAGCGAGGCTAGGAAAAGCCACAAAGCTACCAAGAAAAAGAGGAGAACTCAAAAGATTTCTAATAAAGATAAATCTAATAAAAGTTTATTCTATAAACTTTTCCTGTCAAAAGACAAAGCATATATAAAAACATACAGGAAATATTCCTTGGGGAAAAAAGCTACAGAAAATTACAAAGTATCAGCTGCTTTAATTTATCTTTATCCTTGCAGAATTGCACTGTGCTCAGTCCTGTCTGTAAACACCACAGTTCTCTCAATGCAATCACTCTTACATCATAAATGTTTTTGTTAATCACTCTTTTCTTCTCCTTGGTAATGTCTGTATTCTGGCTTCAGCTCCCATGTGTTTTTGTGGGTCCCCTTCACATTGTAGATGCCTATTTCTCTCAAAATTTCTTTCAAGTATATCTGAAAGGAAACAAAAGTTCAAATTAAAGAGGCAGGCAATTGCCACAGTTCCTACACATCTGCTCAACTGTATGGACTCAGTTCCTAATGGGAAGACGGCCCGGCTGGCTGATGGGCACTAACTGGTGTGGGAAGGACTCTGGGATAGACTTCGACCCTCAGGCACCAGCAGGGATTAGTGCAAACCCCAGGGATGCAGCAGGGAGCACACGAGCCCCAGGGGTGATGGCTCCCGGGCAGTCCCTCTGTGAGGCAAGTACTCCAGGGGCTGCTGAAATGAAGTTACCAGCACCTCTTGGGAAGTATTATCTCACACATCTTCCTCCTGCTGGAATTCCTCCAATTGAGCTAAAAGCTCTTGACCTTTCTTCCAGCTTGGGCTGGGATTATCTTGAAAATCCTTGCCTTATTCAGACTTTGTCAAAGCCTCAAGTTGTTGGTTTTCATGCCTTTTTGCAAAGCTTTAAGCATTTTACTATGGCCTCGTTTTTAGAGGAGAGCTGAGTATATGTCTGAGAATTTTCTAGTACCTTAAAATATTATGGCTTGGAAGAGGAAGAAAAAAAAACAAAACAAGTAGAGCTATTATACCAGTAGTATAATCTTTGACAAAACACAACTCATTGATATTGCCCTCCTTCACTCCTAATAATAAACACCAGTAATTTTTTTAAGAATCACAAGAGCCTGCTTGTTTGTTTAATTATTAACTGGGACTGAGATGAGTGGATTGTCATGGCAACCACAGACTACAGTTTAAGAATCCTCACATTAAATTCATAATTGCTCTAGTTTGAGCAATTTAATCCTGTTGGAGTGCTTATATCAAACTAGAGTTGTTGGAATGCTTGTATTTTCTGCATCTACAGTTCCACTAAGCACAAATATCAACATACTTCAAGCAATTAAAACCAACAAATATATGTTGAAGACACAGGAAAATGAGAAAGGCTGATTGTCTAAGGTCTGTTCCTTGCACTCTTCCCCCCTTTGCTAAATGGAAAAGCTAGGAAATACATAAACAAAAAGTATATTCTCAGTCAGTAAAAGTGTCTTTTAGAGAAACTTATCCTTACTCTCCCTCTCCAGGTACACATCTAAAGTATGCAGAGCAGCCCAACACATAAGAAAGGTGACCATCAGGCACGCACATATGAACCAGTTTCTTCGGGTCTTTTTAGGGCGTTTCCTTCGAGCAGAGCAGCTGGGCACAGGAGCAGGGAGTTCACTGTGCAGGGACGGCTCCTCAGCCCTCGGGGGCGCCGGATGCACACCCCAGCAGGTGGCAGCAGGAGATCACCGACGTCCCCTCGCACCCCTCGTCTGTTGCAGAGATGCCGTCATTATTCCCGTCAGGTACCCGGGACACACACGCTCGCTACGACAGCGACGCAGCACGCACGCTGGTGTAAAAGGTGCCGGGAGCAGGTGGAGCAGCCATTTCTGCATGGGTGTGTGCAGATGTGCACACCTGCATACCCACTGCCTGCTTTGCAATCCCTGCACACGAGGCAGTGTCACCGACAGACGCTTCAAAGAACGGCAGCGTGGGTGGGAGAAACACCTGGCTGCTAGGTTAAATTCTGCTCTAGATCACATGGACGGAGAACTGGAAAAAAATCCCCCATAACTGCACTCAGTGCCATGAGGTACAATGATGTGCAGCTCCCGAGCTGGCAGATCTAGTCTGCCTGGGAAGCTGGGTCACAAGGTGTGATGCTGCTGCTGGGCTCAGGCAGAGAGAAACCACGATGGCTGAACTTTCCACAGCACCCACCCAAAGCCACCCACCCAGCTGTATGAAGGCTATTTTGAATTTCTACTACTTTTCAGACCTAATTACCCAGGCAGTTCTGCTTCTGTCAGGGCAAAACTTCCAAGAGTGTAACTAAATAGAACAAAATCAACCCAAACTGAATAGCAAGGTAAGGTCTGTGCCACAGATAATGGCACTTCAAGCTGGAACGGTGAACTGCAGCAGCCGAGGATTTGACACATATTCCTATTTCCCATCTCTGCTGCAGGGGGCAACCAGGCAGCAGAGGTGTTAGGGAGGACAGCTTAGAGCATTTACCCCAAAATATCACTCTGTGTGCACAGACAACACTGAACTGCTGGAGGTTTTAGACAATTATGGAACATGGATAATCCCACTGCGCTGTACTGTACTGTACCTGAGAGCAAGTGGCTTGAAGAGATGAGTTCAGGGGATGCTATGTCCCCTTCTAGAAACCAGGACTCCCCACCTGGGTCTGCACCGCACCACACTGGCCTATATATCTTGAAGCATAGTGCTCTGATACTGTACCACGGAGAGAAACCCCACACTACTCCCAGTGATGCCAAATACTGAATTTTAGAGCCTGGTGACTGCTAATCAAGGGGCCACAGTTTTTTCTCAGGAAGGGATCCAGTGCGTTTATGTACATGTAATTCTAGCACAGAAGCTCATCTGTAGGTGATCTGTTCACATATTTAAAGCATCCTCTGTTCTGTTCTACCTTTTCCCATGATTTTTTCCATATAAAGTGAAATGTTATCATGGAATTATGGGACAAAAATTTCTGAGGAGTTAACTTACAAGCTCTGAAAGTCCTTCTGAAACTTTGAGGGGGAAACAAGCCCCATTGTATTTAGGATAACCATTACTTGCAGCTAAAATAGAAGAAAAAATCCAAACAATCTACTCAATTTTTAAAAAATACAGTTCATCTTAGACCACTGGCTCCATCCTGCTTACATTCTTCACAAATATTTGATTCCTCACAGAGAGTTGTATTATGTTCTCAGGCATGAAGCCCAAGTCTGGAATTACTGCAATATTTCCAGGGAGCATTCAGTACTTATGTCTGGGTAGGAGACAAAAGATTTGCCTACTACTGCAAATTGTTATTTTGCATTAGAATGAAAAACAAATAAATTCAGGTTTCCCTAATACAGCAGTAATTTACATTCAGAAAAGACTGGTTTTGTAATTTCATGACACAAATAAAGATGGCAACAACTTCTTGTGCAACATGCAATATATTCTGTAGTAAGGGTTTAATTTACTATTTACATTTACCATTACATAAGAAAAATACCTCTACTTATTTGTAACTTCTAGTTCTTCAGTGGCTTAAGTGGGAGTTGTGGGTGACTACTGCAAGCTGATGTCATGGTAGATGAGATAAATCTGTACCAACTTGCATTCAAAGTGATCAAGATAGTGACTGCCACACTTCTCTTAGGAAAAAAAACAAAACAAAACCAAAACCACTTAAAATTTTCTTGCCACTTCTTCCATATCTTCCTCCTCAGCTCCCATGACCCACACACCTTCTCTGCCACAGAGATATGGAGTTGACTCATGAGATAAATGAATGTAAGACATGGATATGTTACTCAACTTTCAGGTTTCTTTCAAGGCACTAGAACACAGTGAACCTACATGGATTCGACTTGGGTAACATCTTTGTGCAGCTTCTAACCAAACAGACTGTTCACTTATACAAATGCTCTGACAGAGATACATTTCATTCTGAATGTGACGTGAACAAAATTAGTAAGCATCTTCATTTCTGCCCCTTTTTTTTACAGAGTATTTTTTCAATAATCCAGCTGTTACCGCTCTTTCTTCCGTGTTAGCTCTAACAACTTATGACATTGTTGCTCCATTTAGACTCAAACATAATTAAGTTCCCTTAAGTCTTCTGAAATCTGTGGCTGGGTTGAGGATAGATATTGAAGCTGGCAGTGAAAAAACAACAAAAACACCAAAGGTCCTTTACATGTCACTGTCTCCCTCCCACTCTTGCCTGGTCTGCTCAAGGAAAGCTTGAACATGGAAAGAAGGTAAAGAACTGGAAAGTTATGGTTCATACATGATGAGGCTGACAGACAAAACCATCACATATGCAGATGTCTTGGTGCTTTTCTTGTCTGCAAGTATCAAAACACTGTTTAAAAGAAAACCCCAAATACATCGTAAATATCAACCACCCAAACTCTTAACCTAAAAATTACCCTATTTGTAAAGGAAATCCAGTGATTTTTGAGGCATTGTAATGATGCCTGAGCTCCTAACATGGATAATCCCTGAATTTAATACAAATTCTATGAAATATAGAAAAAGAGCAACCCCTGTTGCTGTGCCAAAATAAAATTCAGAAGCTGAGGGAAGGGCCAACCATAGACTAACACAAGCTCGCTACTGCCAAGAGGACTAGGCTTCAGTGAGGACAGAAGTAGCAGGGGAGACATGAGAGCATTACAGATTTTGGTTCCTCGTATTAAAGCAAACCTAAATAAAAAGAGACCATTTAGGTTATTTAAACCATCCCTGTAAAGGAAAAGCACACTCACTGCAATGTTTGGTATCCAACACTGTCCTACAATGTTGAACTTAAAACTTGGCGATTTCAGTTTGTTGTAAAACATATTTAGAGAGGAGTTTCTAAGGCATATAATATTTGTTAAACTATTTTCTGGACATGTAAAATACACACAGTAGTAACTACTGAAAATGGTTGTATTTACAGGACTTGCAGTACGTACCACAGGCTGTTTGGTTATGTCCACCAGGTCTTTAATGTTGTAATACTGATGTTTCTCAAAGGCTGAAAAAAGCATGTCCAACACTTGTTGTTTATCAGCTCGAGCTCGTTTTCCATCTTCTTTCTTCTTCTTCTCGTATTCAATCTGTTACAAAACATGTTTTAAAGACATATGTAATGTTGTATAATTTTCAGTGCTGAACATTAAGCTACAAAAAAACTTCTTCTATTTAATAAAACACTGTTCAATGACTCAGTGATTTTCATCTGGAAAGTTTTCTTTTGAACATTCAAATATTCTTTTATGAACATAAACTAATACGCATTTTGTCCTTAGCACAGTAAGCTTCTCAGATGAGTGTATCTGCTCTAACCAGAAAAAAAAAATAAAGCAGAGACAGAGCCTGCAGGTGCCCAAACCTGGAAAGAGAATTTATAATAGTACAGGAATCCAAACTGAGATGGTATTATCTCTCCACCTCTGCTGGTATCAGCTTCTGAGGTACAATGGCAAATGTCAAACAACCTCCAAACTGCCATGCTCGGGAGGATCCACAGATCAACATGGACACAACCGCAATCAACCAGCACCTGCCCAAAAGATGTTTCCAACGGCCCTTGGACACTGCCTCATTTCCCTCAGAAACAGCACTCAAGGCATCAACTCCATCAGTATACAACCAATCCTCAAAGACACACTTTGAGGATCTGGATGGTTTCTCTTCAGGAGAAACCAGAGTAGCACACATGAAGTTACACTAGTCCCGAAAAACCAAACCTCCTAAGCAGGCAGAGGCCCCTTGTTGCCACACATCATCCTACTTCAAACTGTACATTAAAAATTACTTAACCATTATAATCTGCACCAAATGACTATATATTTTCACAGAAACTTTTATCGCCTCCAAAAATACTTCCTCTGATTCATCATCAGAAGCACAGACCAGCACACCCCAAACAAACCCCAATCACCAGAGAGCACCAACTGCGACACCTGCCAGTGCATCACCCCATCCACCCCCAATACCACCCTCGAACAGAAAACCATCCAGCTCCTTGGAACCAACGAAAGTGATCCAGAAGGTAGTGTAAGTCATGTAATCATCAACTGCTTTCAGGCAAACTGCGTGGGTGAGCCCATAGCGGCACAATGCACAGCAGAAAAGATGCACGTGATCAACAAGGGACACACGCCTGGCTCTGAACGGGGTCATTCTGTATGGGAGTCGTTCTGCTTCTGATGGCTCAAATCTGACTTTCAGATGAAAAGCCTAGAAATGAAAATGCACAGATCTACTCGATCCTGAAGATCTTATTTTTAAGAAGAAAGATAGGTTTTATGGCACAATTTATTCTTCCCTATGTATCTTTGCCAGCTAACTCCCTCCTACTCTCAGAGTGAAAATAGCCTGTCTCTCGGTAGCTGTCCCCAAGTGGCTAAAGACTACTGCCACCTTTGCTGTAGCTCCCAGGTCTCCAGCCAGCCAACTATCTCCTTCACATTCTGAAATGCATGTACATCATTAAACTGGATGCAGAGCAACTGTTCCCAACCTGTAGCTTGAAGTCTCTTACTTCTGCTTTAAACCTAAAACGGGTGTGCGCAACCAAATACTTGCCTGCTTTTCTAACTCCATGTAGTGTTATAAAAGCCACAATCTTACCACACAAATCCATCAGGCAGTTGATTTTTATACAGTAACACAGTTCAGTGTAATTATTTAACTCTTTAGCCACTGCATTTAAAGAAAAATAAATCTTCAAAACAGTAATAATTTTGCAACACAGCAAACTGTAACATCAAGCAAACCAGCTTGACAGTACATCATCTTGGTTGACATGATCCACAGCAGAACTGCTGCACCACAGACACTAGAGGAGGAATATAAACCCATGACATTGGCCTTCCTTTAAACAATGGCATGTCAAAACATTTGCTTCTTCTGGAAGTCCAACAGACAATTATTATAAAAAATCCATGTGAATATTCTAATATTCTTAATTCATTAATGTATAAAACTCACATAGAAAACTGAATATCAAACCCTCCTTTTATTGAAAAGTTATTAGCCCCATGTTGCCCACTCTCTAATTAGCAACACTCCAGCATTTCCCTCTAACTTCAGCAACAGTTTCCACTGTTGTCTAAAAGCAGAGCACAATGAGAAGTGCTAAAAAA
>WAAG01037719.1:918-22837 GCA_013390105.1 Tichodroma muraria | reverse complement strand
AAAAAATAAAAAACAGAAGAGGGGAAAGGAGGAAAAGGAAAACGTAAATAGCTGCTGGAGGCGGGTGATTATTGGGCTGAGATCAGGAGCAAGAACTAACATCAGTGAGTGGGATGAGGCAGTTTGAAAGGAACACATAGAATGTTCCGCTCATGTCAGATGCTCTGGGAAAAATGATAAATCATGAATAATATTTCAAGCAGAAAAGATACATTGCATTGTGCCAAGTGCCCATCTGAGTTTGGGTATGAGAAACAAAAAAGGATTCTCAAGAAACACACTGGGTATAAATTTAGGATGGATACTTCCCACAGCAAGATGCACTCCATTAACAGTAGGAGGCAGACGAAGAAATCAAGGATAAAATATAACCTTTCTGCACTTACTTGTGGCTATGTCTACAAAAGACATTGATGCCTAACTGCTGCTTTAAGCAGCAGCATCCAGGATTGTCTTTGTTCCTAATTTTCCCCCAGTACAGATCCCCAACTTTTACATTTCTTCTGTGGGGTGCATATTTAAAATCATCTGTAAGCATGGAGCCTTAATGTCCAGGGCAGCTTGGAACTATGTATTATTGGCAGTTGCTAGACACAATTTTCTCAATGGATCTACGACATAAAGCTCCACACAAAAGGTGGGACAGGTGGAGGAAGATGCTTTCCCTTGTCCAAATTTATATGGTAAGGTTAGAGCATCCTAACGGGAATGAAGAAGGCCTGGATCCCAATTTGCAGAAGGTGTTTGAAGCTTGGTCTCATACCTGGTGGCAAATACTCCACACAGGCATATTATAGTGTATCCTGATTCTGACACAAGTAGCATTAAATATTCATACTTCCAGGCTCTGAGCCACTGTGATCAGCAACCCTTGCTAGCCTTTTCCTGCCCCTCCAATTCCATTTCTTCTGCCTCTTATCTTTCCACATTTCCCTGTCCCTTATCTGCATCTGAATCTCCTGTCTGTCTCTCTCACTGCACCCTTTCCCAACAGTCAGCCTATGTGCTTAATATAAATTTGCTGTTCCAATCAAAATAACAGGGCTTTGGAGAATTCATGCTGCTGAGTCACTGCTGGTTCTGTGCAGATTCAAACAGACATCACTTAAATGGTACTTAAAAAAATTCTGGCCCTTACGGCTAAAGGAAAGTTAACTCTGAATGACATGACTATGCTTTCTGTAGCTATGCATTTCATGAGCTTTCAGTAAAGGAAAGCACAGAAACTTGAAATTATGTATCCCTGGTGGTACTTGAGTGAAGCTTCAGAATTGTAAATAATCTATTAGCGTGACCTAGAAGTGACCATCTCTCTCATCCCCACTGTGCAACTGGGGAAGCCAGTCCAATATTGGTTTAAAGGTGATGCTGAGGTTTGTGCCTTCCTTGATCTTGTGAAAATGTGAGCTGGGAGAGTGGGAATAGGACAGTGAAGAGAGAGGCTCAAAATAGCAGCTGACTTGGAGCTAAAAATCATAGCAGCTAATTTGCCACATTTGCTTTGTGGTTCACTTCTATGTGAATTGTTTTTATAAAATACCTTGCTGCTCTTGAGGAGCTCACATGGAGAATGCCATGTAGTGAAACCCCATTGCTATTGCTTACACAAACTCAGGGCACTGCTCTTCACAGAATAGATCATAACAGGGGATTTAGGCAATGCATCTCGAACAAGCCCTAATCAAACTTTAATGTCATAGTACACTTCTTTAGACTTATGATCTGTAAAAATTGCCCAGAGTTAAAAATCCTAATTCCTATGGCCAAGTGCCAAAGGAGATTATTTGATTCATCTCTTCCTTCTCCACCACCCTCATGTACATCAAGCGTATGGATTTAAAGCATAAAAGTGAAATTACTTTAGCCAAAACAGGTAGATACAGCTGTGAACTCCTATATCTGCCTGGCCTCAGGCAGCATTTCATAACTTTGGGATTCCTGGTTAGTTATTAACAGCAACAGCTCCTGGTGTATCCCAGGAGCTCTTTGCTGGCACGGGGACTCCTTCTTTACAGCATATTTCAGTACATCTCATTTAAAGAGAGATATTATCTGAGACACTCAACTCTTGTTCACAAATGCATAATGTCCCTGAGACATCTAGAGCAATTGGCTATGTAAGAAAAGCAATTAGGAAAATGTGATTTGTGGTTTATGGCTTGATTGCTTTCTTCTAATGCAGGCTTTTTAGCTGCACTGCTACATAGCTTTGTGTGGTCAAGCAGTTTTCAGCATGCTCCATGACTACGGCTCTGAGACTTCAGATGGCTTCCCCAGCTGAATGTAAAAGGGCATCCCCTTAGCTTAATTTCCTACGTTCCTCAGATGACAGAGTCGCTGTGCCTGCTGGTGACCTCAGATCTGTGCACAGGACAACGTTAACTTGTCCCCTGGCATTTGTGGGATCTGGAGGCCTTGCTGGAGTGGCAGAGCCACATTATAGGCTAGGTTTGAGGCAGGGGTTGGGTGGGGGAGGCCAGTGCTTGGCTCAGGCCATCTCTGAATGGACAGAGCCATTCAGCAAGAGGAGTCAGGCTTGGAGGCATGGCTGTGCTTGCCAGGCTGACATTTGGAAAAAAGGAGAACAAGTGCCTCAACTGTGATGCTGTGTAAAGGAAGGATGATGGGGGTGGGGGAGTGGATAATTTTGGAATTATTATATAATTCTTGGCTACACTTGGAATCTTACTATCTTACTCTACTTGACTTCTTTTTGATGCTTTAATACATGAAATTATTTCCATGTGACATAATTCACAAAATCATGGATAGAAAGAGTTTCATATATGGATATAAGAGTTTTACAAAGCTCGGAAGAAATCCTGCAGAAGAATCTCCCTCTATTTCTGCCTTGGCCAGTACATTTCAGAGAAGCACATTAGGGAAATTAAGGAATAACAGCCATTCTATGGAATGTACAGAAGAAGCAAGAGACAGCCTTGCCACAGTCCCCTCTTGTGAGCAAACCCTTTTTGCAGCTTCTCTATCTGCAGGAAACCTTCCTTGCTCAGAAAACCTTGTCTGTTTTAAGCCAGAAAGCAATCTTTACTCATTGCTGTAAATGGGCTGGGAGCATTCATTTACATGTCAGATATGCCTACATACTGTCACTTGTCACCCCACTCCGATGTTTCCTGGTGTTAGTTTTTCCCCATGTAAAAGCAGCTCAAAGAAAAACAGATTTCAAAGGCATGTTGCTCACAAATGCAAAGCAAAACAGAGTTCATCTGTGATAGATGGGGGAAATATTTCTATGAAGTTCATGCGATTGAAGCATTAAGGTTGAGATTGAAAAATAGATTCAAAGGTAAGGGTTTTCAGAAATAACTCTTTTTAAGGGATGCTGTTTCAAAGCAAAGATATAGTTCCTTTCTTAATAGAGATATATAGAGATATGTATGCTAGTTTCTCTGAAGCCTGAAACAAATGGATTCAATCCTGAAATTGGAGCTTGTTTCTATTTCAACAGGGAGACCAACCCATCAGAGGTTCAGTACCTGCCCTTTCTTGCACAAAAATGAATTTGTAGTAAAGGGAATTTCTTCTGATTTAATGTAGTATAAATCAGAGCAGACTCTTGCTGGCTTTTCTTTTTAAAAAATTTTCCTCTCAAAACACAACTATCAGAAGCTATGATTTAGATTGCCAGTGCAGTGTGCATACTTCAGGAGAACTTTTTTCTGATTACCAGCAGACAATGTGATCATTTTAATTTTTCCTTTCAGTTTATTTCTTAACATCCTATTCACATGAAAAACAGAGACTGGCTAGTCATTTTTCACAGTCCAAACAACAGAACTGGGAAAAATTACAGCAGGTTTTCAAAATCTGCCTCTAGCTTTACAGTTTCCTGAGCTCTTTAGTAAATCAGCAAAGTTATCTCTGCCAGATCTTATAAGTCCTTATTAAACCACACTTGCTTCTTTGTGGAGCATCATACATTCTTTCTAGCAAAGAGAAACAACAGTAGAATTGAAAGATATTGGATGAAGACTTGTCCTGTCATCCAGTTCTAAGCCATCAGAGGAGTATTGCCACTAAAGCGTAATGATGAAGATGTTCAATAAAGGTGCAGTGTACAAACATAAACAGAACAAGCCTCTATTTAAAAAAAAGATATGTTTTCTAAACTCTTGGAAGAAACTGAAGCATCATCAGTCACCTGGTGCTCTCTGCCTGCAGCTGAATGAGGGTTGTTAATATGCATGGTGCATTTAAGCCTGCCCAGGTAATTTTGGCAGCACGGGGTTGCAGAGTGATTATAGGTCACCCCTGGCAGAGGCAAGAGGAGAGCAGCTGGGAGCAGTGACCTCCTCGCTAAGCCCCTCGGCAGCCTGCATCGAGTGTGCTCTTGCAGCCCAGAGCTTTGTAAATGGAAGGTGCTACAGGTTGACAAAGGTCCCGAGCTAAAGCCTTCTGGCTCTCACCGACCGCTGGCAGCGAGCTTTGTTTTATAATGAGCCCATCGCTGAGTGCTCTGTGAGACCCTTGAGATATATTTGTCTTTTCCTCCGACAGCTTTCTGAATGGAAAGTGCTCAGGCATCACTTATCCAGACTTCTGAGTTCCGGTTTGAGGCCTACAAAGGTGAAAATTATTTAGAAGGTGCTTCTGGCTAATGTAATTTCAATTTAAAAGGTAGTTACATCATCCCAGTGCAACTTACTGCGTAGAATCTGCAGTGGCAGACAGTACCCTGAGAATGAAGGGCGTTTTCCAAGCAGCATACTTAATGGACAGAGGAAGAGAAGATGGGAAAGTATCAAAAACACTGCTACGCTTTCCAGGGGAAACTGGGAAATCAAATGTTTACCACTACTTTCAGCTGTTCACCTATATAAAACTAGTTTTCTAAACCCTTAAGTTAAGTGCATATGGCAATAGTGTTTTTTCTTTATGCTCCAGCTCCCAGAAGCATATGACTAAGTGAGAATCTTGCTCTTCATTATTTAAATGAAAGGTAAATGAAAAATAAAGATATTCTAGTTTCCATAGCTGCAAAATAAAAACCTAACAACTCCTCTCCCAAAATGCTTAACAAATAAGAATTACCTAACTTTTTTTTTAATTTTGAAAGAAGCAAATAAAAAGGGGGGGAAAAGTGACAATTTTATGTGCATTTTGTCTGTATTTTATAGATATACAGTAAAACTTGCATTTGGTTGCCTTGTATGCAGAAATTTATTCAGTGTATTAAGGGCAAGTCATCTGCAAGAGCGGTAGAAAAGAGTCTATTAAGAATAACACACGGTGATATATGGGCAGTTGGTGTTGAGAGATGAGTAGGAAGAGAATATATGATTTCTGCTCTACTCTAAACTAAATCCCCCACCTTTTTGACACCTTTCACATGGCATATCTGTATGAAACTCCTTTAGTGTGTACAGCAGAGATTATTCTATTAAATAACATACTCCCAAACAGCAACAATTGTATTTTCCAATCATTTGATGAAGAATTATGTCTCTAACGGCTTTGTAAAATGTTCAATGGCTTATCTTGGCCTAAGGACTTGTCACCCTAAAATAATTAAATCTTACAGCTTTTCCATCCCTAATTACAAGGATTACTCAAATTTTTACTTTGGTCTATATCAAAAAGTCAGCGGTTTCCATTGTCAGCTTAGATCAGCTCAGGACTGAATGTTGGTTTTAATAACGGAAGTAGAAAGTGTTCTTTTCTACATGTCTGTTTATAGACATCACAAGACTTCTATGCAAATGTCAAACTTGATATACAAAGAAATGCAATGTACAGAAAATAAAAACTGAACTCTTGTGACAGCAAATGCCACACCAGCAAGCTTCAGACTGATAGACCTCACTGCTTATCTTAACCACTGTCAGATTTGCCTCTTTGCTGTACTCCCTTCACATCTAAACCATCAGTGAATCCTGCCATCTCTTAATTTTAAACACTTTTCTTGCTACAGCTGAATTCCTTAGCTCTCTTCTACTGACATTTTCTTTCCCCAACCGAAGTGACTTCATGTGTTCTGGTCACCTCCTTTCTCACCCAGATCCTTCTCTTCAATGCAACATAAGTGAAAAATCTTGTCTCCTCTTCTGAGCTCTAGTGATCCCCATGTCTGCACGTTGTTGCGTCCTCACCTACACACTTGGTTGTTGCTTGCTTGTTAGGTTTTTCACAGCAGGAAGTGAATGCTATCAAATAATGCCAGGGATGACCTTGCTGGGAGGGCAATTAGAGATGCTGGAGTTTGCCCTCAAAACATTTATGCTTCCAGCTTCTTTCCTCAGTTTGTGTTTCTGCTGCTTGTTTTGTTCTCCCAGTGCCTGTTGATATTATATATTCCTAACATGCTGGGAGCTGAGCACTATTTGGGGCTTCTGAACATGAGTACAACCGAAAAGCAGATTAACCCTTCAAAATGTACCAGCTTTTTCATGCCATTTTCCTTTTTTTCTTCACTCTTTTCCTGCTTTTCCCCCTCGTACCCACTTTCATGTTCAAATCTTCCAGTACCCTCTTCAAGAATTTACCTCAGACTCCTCTTCCATGCTGCCCCAATGCCTGCGGCAATCACTGCTTCTCTGTTTGTGTGGCAAACAACTGCTGGTGATGGATTTGGAGCTCTCTGTAATTATTTATGAAAACTGTGAACTGCCCTCATTATTCAGATGCTTTCCCTGTGATTTTATTTGGCTTACCACAGAAAGAGACTTTGAAAAAGCAGGCAGGAACAGAAAGGATCTTCTTAAAATGGCTGTGTTCACCCGAGTTTCTCGGGGGGAATGATGCCGTGGGCTTCAGCACAGCTAGTTGGGGACTCCCAGGACACCCAGGAGAATCAAGAATTATGATCTGTTTTGTTATCACTATGGAGGAAAAGAAAAAAGCGTAATGACACCATTAGCTGTCCTTGCTGCAGACAGCCTATGGACCAGTGCAACTGATATGAATCATAATTCCAAGCTAAAAGTGATGGCAGTAGCAGATAGTCAAATGACAGCACTTAATTGCCTGTGTGATCATAAGAGTATCAAGAGTTTATACATCAATGAGATTATAGTTTTTCTAGGTTAAGTCTTAAGAAAGAGGGTTTAAGAAAAGGTTACAATTTCTAACTGCAAGAACAGTATAGTTACAATAATTTTTCACATAGCCCAAGACTAGATGAGAGAGCATGATGTCACTTTTGTCATTTTTCTGTTTCTTCGTGGTGGTTCCTATGGAGGAGCATATCACCCAAAACATAAGAGTACCAAGCTCTCACAGGAAAACTTGAGACTATATTGGAATATAGGTAGTATGAGTTTACTTTGTGGCATTATGGATATCTGTATAAAGTTAAAATTAAACAATTTTTAGATGACCGTGTGTCACAGTAAAGTAAAATTGAATGTGTTGTCCATCCAGATGGTGAGAAAGCCATTTTGAAAAATCATCTTGATCAAAATCCACCAGCACAGTGGGGCTCATCAGACCCTTCCAGAACAAGCAAAGATCCCATAGAAGACATCAACTCTCCAGAACAGTAAGTATACAACATTACCTTGCTGATGAGATGTTAATTTAAATTATTAAATTTCATGAAAGCCTGTATTTCCCTTCTATGCATTTTTTTATGGAAAGACCTTCACTGTACCCCCTTTCAGAGAGAGCCTGAAACATCAGCAACAGGAAATGTTAATGGCACCTCCTGAAGCACCAGTAGGCAGCAACTTTGTAATATGCCTCCCTGCCTCCCTGCCACCAGCTCACCACCCCAATGGAACTTAAAAGATATCAGGGGCTTTAGAGCCTAAGGTGCCCCAAAGGCAAATCAACATGCTTCTTTTCTCTTGCTGGAAACATCCATAGCATGATGTGCAAAGTTTCTGTAGAGACTTACAGGATGCGCTGTGCCCAACCACCACTGTGTGGAGGAGAGCAGAGGATGCACATACGTGCACAAATATCTTATGACTCTTGTCAAAAGTCCAAGTCCTTCCACACAGCAGCCAGAGGGGTTCATAGTGTACATAGACACTTTGTTCTTTTTGCATTCTTAAGCTAGATGAGAAATAAAAAATGTCCTGAGGGCTTTTCAACGTTGCCATAGCAGCTGGACCTGAGTTTTGGCACAGGGAAGCCTGCACTAAGTAGTTTCCCTTAGAAACAATTCTGCAGCTACAAGGAGAGGATGGCACAAAACACTGGCTAGATTTACAGATGGGAAAGAGTCTTCTGGTGTCAGCTTTTCTCTCTAGGAACCTCTACAATAAACCCATGTCCTACCCTCCAGTGGCTGAGCAGGACCTGCCATGGGCCAGAGCTCAGGGAAGCACCGTTCTCGTGTGTGCACGGATCAGCCGTTTCCCGACGGCGGCCTGGTTACACGAGCATCACTTCATCAGTGTCTGAGCTGATAGCTGTCAGACTCCTGGGCAATTTAAAAGCTTATTTAAAAACAGAATAAATTAAACAGATTACTAGAATGATTCACGTTACATCAGCAACAGCAACCCTGATTGCAGATAGTAGCTACTGTCTTGTACTACCTGCAGCAGGGAAACGTGTATTTCTAAATCTGTCCTTGCACTCAAAGAAAAAACCCAATCCAAACCTGCAAAGAAGCTAATTCACACACACAGATGCACCAAAAATATATCTCACAGTAGATGAAATATCTTGTAATTTCACAAAACTAGGACTCTTGCTGAGAGAGCTCTCATGACTTCATGGGGCCAGCAGAGTGCTTTAATGCGTAGCTGTTAAAGGCCTGTGTTTGTTTCAGCACCATTTGTCAGAAATAATGTAGTGTGAATGCAGGCTCATCCACATGTGGCCCCCTTACATTAAGAAAGATGCTAAGAAAAACACAGACATTCAGATAATCCAATTGTCTCGATACAGATTTAATACAGACAAAGAAAAAGAAAAATATTTGGTGGTGACAGAACTTCCTCTAGGCTAGTGATAACTGATGAGAAGACTGAAATTTCCTAAAGGTTGTAGAGAGTGGGTCAGTACAAATCTGAACAGTCTCTGACATTTATGGAAAGCAATTAATAAAGTCCTGCTAAATCTAAACAGTGTCATTCAGCACTTGCACAGCTGTGACTGTGCCAGGTCCAAGGGCCAATGTGTTCCCTGAGAGTGAGTAGGCAGTTGAGTATCAAAGCCACACTGCCCAGACACAGTGAATCTGCCAGAGAGGAGAAGTATAGCTCTCTTCAACACTTCCCTCTTTTTGACAAGAGATTACCTCTCTCCAAAATTTGTACTCTTTAAGATATCCTTCTGCACCTCTGGGCTTGTTTTTCAGCTTGTCTGGCAACACTTCTGTCCTTTGATGGTTGCTAAATGTATAAAATTTGGGGAAAAAAAAAAAGGAGTTAAAGGCCAGCTGTAGTTTCTGTCTTTCCCATTTCACTTCATATATACGGTATCTGATAGGTAATCACACAATCTGAGAAACTTATTTCTTATTCAAGAACACAAATCTCAAGGACATTAGTCTGAAAAAGACTTCCTCTTGGTCATAAACCTGTGAAAGGAGGATGTCAAGACAATAATTTTCCTGCAGTAGTTTTAACTCTTTAATGGCTATGGGTAAAAAAAATCATCCCAGCTTCCTGTGCTTGTCAACACTCATGAGAACTGGTATCTTCTAGCATGAAAGCTCTTATAGAGTCCAGAAAAGAGCTGATACGGGATTTTTTTATTCTTTCTTACCATTAGGGCTACATTTGACTCATTATAAGATCCCTTATTCTACAGTTGTGCACAAAGCCACAACAGTATACACACACCTCAGGCAGTAGTGCAGGAAGTTATTTCACATTTGTTGATGGGGTGATGTTTACATTGTCTCAATCAGAATGAAGAAAACAAATTTTTTGTGCTTGTCTCATGTTTAGAACCCTGCACCTAAGGAAAATCCAGTCTGTATGACTGTAAAGCAGCCTTAGAGCATGAATATAGACGATTCTCACTCAGTTCCCTTGGCAGTCCCTGCTGAGCAGGACCCAGTAGATTTTCCATACTGCTATGTAAAATTTTCCATACCCTGTCAGACCATCAGATAAGAGGAGCAAAAAGTCGGTGCTGACTGCTTTCTTTCCTGTTTACACTGTGAACACAGTATAAATTAACACCTCCTATAGCAGGCGCCAGGTGCCAGTGCACAGGCGCAAGCCCTGCACTTTGATTTCCCATGTTTTAGCATACTCCCCAGCACAGCTGTATCTGTTTGTACTCTCCCAGGTAATGCTCAGCAGCAATCCTGGGGGTTGTTTAGCTATGTGGATAGACAATGTACCGTGCCAGCTCATCCCAGGTCCAGAGACCAGCTTGAACCAGTTTAAAATATATATATAATTCTTTTCCCGATAGGATGAATTGTCTCTCAGGCAAAGTCATCTGCTTTAATGAGCATCAAACTGTGCATATTTCCTGATGGGCAGTCCTGCTTATCTAAAGATCACATCAGTCAGCTTATCTGCATGATGGCCACGTTCAGTGGTTTATCTTCCGTGACCCTTAAAGACATCCATCTATGTGCTTTCATTCCTGCATGTTGTCCCCTCTCATCAGTGACCTACATCCAGCAGGTCATTAGTTTTTGGCACCATTAAAATTTATTCCATTCTCATTTTAACAGCAACAATATGTAACAGTCTTCCAGCTCTCTAAGTAGAGGTGATGACAGATTTCTGCAGGACCCCACTAAAACTTGCGAACTTAATAGACTTTTTCTATATGCGGGGTTTTTTGTAACCTTCAAAGCATAACTTCAAAGCATAACTGGAACCAGTTATGTTAATTTAAGTAACAAAAAATTCTCATTCAAAAAGGTTGGTTGTGACTGGATTATTGCATTGCAGCCATATGCCTCAGCATGAACAGGTCTTTGTTAATCGGTTTCTTCACTGAGAGTGGTTTATCTATGATCTATCTATCCATGATCTTACTCAAATGTGTCATTAAAATAAGGTGGATTTAGAATGGTTAGTTCACTTAATAGAACTATAACTTAAAAGAACGTCTTGCTTTATTGTAGTCTTTTAGAGCTTCTCCACCTTCCCTGCATTTGCTAAAAATCAACATTAATGTGCTGCAGAATTAACTGAAATAATCCCTGAATGCTTAGACACAGTTTACACACTCCCACAGAACTTCAGATGTTTGACTATGTTTGACTGTTGCGGCAATTTGTTTCAGTCCCCCAGCTTACCAATGGATCTTATCTGTGGTTTTCTATAACAAAACCAAAATATATTTCAAATGCCTTGTACCCCCTTGTGGTACTGTGCATTCCCATGTGCATTGCATTGTGTTCCTATGTGCATTGACATTGGAAGTCAAGGTTTTACCTGATTTTATGTTTCCCTAATAAATGGTATTTCTGTACAGAGCTGAGGACACTTGCCCTAACACAGAATGCTGATGGGTGGGTGCTCTGTACATGGAATCTTCTTTGCTTTCCATCTCCTTCAGTGGTTGCCTGTGATTCCAGACCCAGTATTACCAACCATTACCTCTCAAGAATACTTGACTGTATATATGCTTTCACATACATATCTATATAGTATGGACAACTTGAAACAAATTCCTAGAGTTGTATAATGGTTTGGGCTCAATGGTTTGAGTCATACAATGGTTTTGGACTAGATCTTTAAAGGTTAACCAATCCAATCCCTTTGCAATGAGCAGAGACAGCTTAAAGTAGATCAGATTGCTCAAATCCCCATCCAGTTTGGCCTTGAATGTCTCTGGGGATGGAGCGTCTGAGCCACTTGTGGCAGTGTTTCTCCACCCTCATCATAAAAATTCATTACTTTTATGTAGTCTAAATCTACCCTCTTTTGTTTAAAATCTCACGCAGCATCCTGCCACTCCATGCCCTTGTAAAAAGTCCCTCTCCAGCTTTCTTGTAAGCCCCCTTTAGATACCAGAAGGCAGCTTTATAGTCTCACTGGAACTTTCTCTTCTCCAAGATGAAAAACACCAGCTCTCTCAGCCTGTTTTCATGGAAGACATCCCCCAGCCCTCTGATTTTCTTTGTGGCCTTCCTCTGGACTCAATCCAGCAAGTCCACATTCTTCTTATGAGAAGAGCTGAATGCAGTATTCCAGGTGGGGTCTCATCAGAGCAGAGCAGAGGGGCAGCATCACTTCCTTCATGCTGCTGGCCACATTACATGGCTTTTGATACAGTCCAGGATATGGTTAACTTTCTGGGCTGCAAGTGCACATTGCTGGGTCATGTCCAGCTTTTCATCCACCATCACCCCCAGTTTCCGCTTGGCAGGGCTGCTCTCGATCCCTTCATCCTCCAGCCTGTATTGATACCAAGGGTTCCCCCCAAAGCATTGGCAAAATGTGGCAGGAGTGGAAGAAGGGAAAATCACTGATATTGGGGGAAAAAATATAAAAAGAGTGATGCAAGGCACAAAATTTGCTTTCACTTCAGGCAAAAATACCAGGTTTGTTTGGATTTTGCTTCTCGTTTTGTTTTGTTTCACGTTTCACTCTAGGATTTTCCTCTACAATCTTAATTGCAGATGAAATTGTACAAGTCTCCAGGCTGCAGTTCTCTGCCCCAATTCCAGGAACCAAGTTTTCAAGTGAAAGTAAACTTTTAAGTACAGTTAAAGCAAAATTTGACACCCACTGCAGCCACCATTGGCATAGCTAAATAAATGTGCTTTGTCCATGGTATGGCTAACACTGAAATGGATGAAAAAAAATTCTATTCACTTGATTATGCAACTGGATTCTCTTGGAATAGCTTCAAAAAGCCCTTTAATGAGAAGTCTATAATAGTTGAACAAAGTAAGCATTTCCACTGGTGGGAAAATAAGTGCAGGCAATTCTGCATTTGACCCCTCAACAAGAGACAGAATGACAATCCACAGCATCAGGCTCATAAGGATTCAGCACAGGGAAAGAGCAAGCCATGCCCCATCTGCACTCCTTGGGAACAAGGCATGACTTCATTGATAGCACCAGGAAGAGTTGAGCACAGTAGCAAAATAACAATGGATGGATTTTGTTTACTTCCAGGAATGCGTTGCCAGCACTAGAATGATTATCGCTGAGGACTAACATTGGGTGAAACTTTAAAAAGACGTTTGAGGGGGAGAAACAATGAGAAAGAGTTTCCTGGGTAGGCAGACAACAGTCAGTTACTTCTACTGCACCTCTGCATAAACAAGCCGAAGTTTGTAGTGAAGAAACTAAAGAGAAGAACACTACATTTCTTTCTGTTTGAATTTAAAAGCTGTACTGCTTGGTCCCCAAGCAGTGTGGATGCAGTGGATGCCTTCGTATCTGCCTTCGCTACCTAACACAAAGCAAAAAAGCAATTAAATGTCATTTGAATCAAAAAGGCTGTCCAAAGCTTTCAAACAAACACCTCTTATAAAGGCCTTTCTATACACTGTCATTATATCAGATAACGGGCAAATATAAATTTAAAACCCTATTATATTGATACAATGCTTTCTATGGGCATTTTTGTTCTGAAATCCAAAAGCCAGTCTTCAGTACAGCTCAGTCACTTTGACATTTCTCTTCTCTTTAGAAAGTGCCTCTGTGTTTCAAGGGTGAATGTCTCCAAATACAAAGCCATCTGATGATAAAATGACTGAAAACATCTTTTACACTAGCAAACCTCAACAGAATTATTTGATTTTGTGAAAGGTGCTAGTATATCCACAGCACAAGAGCAGCAGAGCCCTTTTCTCATGGCATCATCCACTCCAAGGAAAGGGCTTGGATGGGATGACTGTGAGCATGATTTAGTGTTCATTTAAAAAAAAAAAATTACATCATTTATCATGATGCCAATCCACTTGGAAAAATGGATACAGAATGTTGGGTTCTGCAACACTGAATTTTAGTATGGGTGTTGGCAAGACTGCTTTTAGAGTGACAGCTCCTCAGTCCCATAGCACTGACTGACAGAACTCAAAAGCATCTATCACCTCAAAAGAGGAACTACTTAAGAGGAAAAAGTCATCAGTCCCAAATCCCTCCCACCATGCACCTGTGTTTGCTTTAGCTGGAGTTGCAGAAATGCCATCCTTGGTACTGGCATCTTTGTGCTAAGTGCTGTGTGGCTCACTTAGCACAGTCGCTCAGTCTGGGACCTCAGGCATGTCTGCCCAGCTGGACAGGGTTCTGCAGGCAGTAGATCGCTTTGCAAGGGGTGAGGGGTCACCAAGCCATACACCCTCTTTGCAAACTTAAGGTTTTCCCTTTTCTTGATATCAGCAGTCTAACAACTAACCTGAATGTGGCTGGGAATTTCAGAAGGTTGTGGGATGCTGAGAAAGCACCCTTAGTTTTCCTTGTCGTGTCTAACCTATCAGAAAAATTCCCTCTGGGGAAAGCAGGGTCACGGTGGCACAGTTCAGCACCAGGAAGTGCAATGCTCTTGGCGTTAGCCCTGTCGGTCACAGCGGCAGGCACAGAGAACTCCCTCGCAGCAGCCTGGGTACGCATCAGCCGTGTGATGTATTCCATCTGCCCCTTGGCTAACGCTCCTCTCCCCGTCTCTCCCGCAGCATACAGCGCCGGCTGTCCTTGCAGCTGCCCATCCTTCATCACGCCTACCTGCCGTCCATAGGAGGAGTTGATGCCAGCTGTGCCAGCCCGTGTGTAAGCCCCAGTGCCAGTCCTCGGCACAGACACGTGCCACCCTCCTTCCGAGTGATGGTTTCAGGGCTGTAGGAGGGGGAGATCAGTGCTTCCTGAACTGCTTTTAAGTACTCAATGACTGGACTAAACATCTGACCTAGAACTCTGCTACAAACATTAACATTGGCTCTTACTGCAGAGGAACTTCCGCCGAGGCCCTCGTCACAGGAGTGCCCACGTAACTCATGTGAAAAAGCAAAGGAGGACACAAAGAGTTTGATCTGTAGCCTTATTCATGGAGTTTTTATTTCTTCACCTAGAAGTCACTGAAAAATGTTTCTTCCAAAATTTCTACTAGCAACAAGGAGGCTGGGATATATGGATCCTGCAAAAAAGACACTAGGAAAAAAAAAACAAAACACTCAAATGTCACTGAGCTTTATGTGGCTGCTGAGAACATGCAATTCTATACTGTATCCATGTAAGGAAAATGTAGTGGTCGAGCTATACCATGTTGGAATAGATACACTCATTTTTACAAGAGTTGTGTTAAATCGCTGGAAACATTCTGCGCTGGTTAGTCTTGCTTTTTTTCATTTCAGGGATGATGTTTAGTAGGAAAGAAGAATTGTGAGAAATTATTCCTCTGGTGTCATTGAGACTCTGCAGTGCTGTGGGCAGGGTCACCTTTACCTTGAAGCTGTACGTGTAACCCAAGCAGAGCATGAAGCTCCAGCTTTGAGTTGCCACCAGCTGGAGAGCTGCTGATTGCAAGCAGAGCACTTCACCCTTCTCCAGGGCAATGGTAGTGACTGCTGACCATCTGCAGCTTCGTTTTTAGCAAAGTTCCTGCACCTATTTCAGGATAAACACCACCAAGCATAACACACTAAACTGTCTGAAAAAGTCCTAGGGCTGATAACTCAGGAAACTGAGGACAGATGGGTAGTAAAGTCTTAATGCCACAGGATGAATTGTTTTTCCTAGTTTGTTTGTGTCACACATAATTACAATAAAATTAATTGAGTGGACTTGGGGGGAGGGATCAGGGCACAGCACTTTGCTGCTGCGGGCAAAGCCTGCAGGGCACGTAGATGTGAATATACACTATGTTTGCTTCGTACCTGCGTACGTGTGACAGTTGTAGTGGATAGGAGAGGACAAATCAAATTTACCAATAGAATATTTTACCTGAATCCTGAAAGGACTGTGAAAAAACAATGGATTTTTTACCTTAGCTTCTTTCCCTGAACCAAAGTAATTAGGAGGAATGATAGTGGTGTACCGTCTGGACCAACTCTGGAGCCAAACCCTCAGGCACTAGTGAGACACACATGCAGCTTCTTTTTCCAAAGGACTGGAAATGTATACTCTCACTGCCCCGGCTGTTTGCTAAAAGTAGGGGGAAAAAAACAACATGAAGCACCCACTGGGGTCTCAGTTTTCTTTAATCAACACTTGTGGCCCTCAGACCAAACCTTCGGAATGATATTCGTGCAAAGGTTTACAAATCAGCAATGACTGAAGCACAGCTGAGGGGGTTCATTAGCTGAGGGGTTTAACTGCAGCTTTGACAAGCTAGCACAAATCTCCATTAAAATAAAATACACCTCGTAGTGGCCAAAACCAACATGAATGTGTATCTGAATCTTACAATCAGGAGCATCACAAAATATTTCACTTGGCACATACAGTAAGAGAGGTTATGGAAATATCTGTAGCTTTTAGAACAAAAAAACATGTAAGTATAAACACAGATAAACTAGAACTCATTACTCTGTTTAAGCACTAAACACTGATGTCGTCACTCAATGTGTGTTGACAGTATTCTCTTGCTTTATTAATATCATCAGGGCCTGGTTTATTTTAAAAGGAATGTTAATTTTTAAAAAGAGAAAATTACAATATTGTATATAATGTATACACAAAGATCTCTGTAGAAATATTATTCCAACTTAGCAGGAAAAAAAAAAAATAATTCAGAAGTATCGGACCATTGGAGGTGAGTGTGTGTGTGTGTGTGTCTGTAACTCCGTGAATACTGACTGTGTGACGTTTATTAGGTTTAAACCATGCAGTACATCCTCTGTCTCAATGATACTGTAGTTTCTCCCATAACATTTTTTTTTTTACTTTACTGCAGATAACAAGACCAACCAAGTGAATATAGCTATTTAATGTTTCTGTTCTTTTATACTGCAGCAAAAATGTACTGTAAATTTATGAAGAGGCTGTGCCCCAATGGCATTTTCCAATGATGTTAGTGCACAAATGCTTTAAACTAGACTGGAACTGCCAGAATAAAATGTAAATGAAGAATTTCTTGTATAACCTTATACTGCATGAGATCAATTTTTAATAAATTGTTGCAAATCTGTTTTTATGAATAAAATATATAAAACTTAGCTTTTTGGACTCAATGCCCTCTTCCCCCATGGCAAAATCATTTCTAATGAGAGTGTGTGTGTGTATATATAAACATAGGTATATATAAAAGCCTCCTTGGAGAAAGAGGAATCCTATTACAACACTACATTTTAATAAAAATGTAATATGAAATAAAAATACACATCCTAGTTGTTGAACAGTTTGCATTTGGAGATAATAGATAGATGAGCCTCTGCCCTGAAATACAATTACTGCAGTACCCGAGAGTGAAGTCTAAGACCTTTTGCAAATGGGAAAATAATCAAAATATGTACTGAACATTTATATCCAAACCACACTTAACCCACACACTGTTCTCTCTTGCCCCACAGTGAATGTGAATTCAGAAGAAAAAGAAATATTTTACTATGTCACACAAGTTATTGAAGTTGAGCCAATGTTCCAGCTCAATAGTAGAATCTCTGCATTGACAAATTAGAAGTTTCTGAGAATAAAAACCAATTGCTGCATGAAGGCAAACACTAAGCCTTTCCATCTAGTTTTGTGCATGTGGTGGGATTTGTGTCTTAAAGCAGGTTCTTCTGCATGGCAAAACAGGAGGAGGGTGGGGATGTCGGGCAATGAGAAAGTGAGAGGAAAGTGCATTTTCAGTTGTTTGCTTTTTACAGGGGAGCATCCTCAAGCCAGCACGAAACGTCATAAAGCCCAAGATGTGGGAATTAGAACCAGCACAGATAGTTTTCCAGAAGATTTCTGATGCATCTTAGCAGTCCCTCCAAACATATGCAAAAAGAGAAAATACCGGTGAGGAGTTAACAGTGTGGATCGTGGCTCTCAGTGCAGAATACCAGATGGCAGGAGAAACTCAAACAGATACATCAAAGCTCATTCAAGAAAGGAAAAAGTACAGAACAACTTCAATGTGAAACCTATATTCAACCAGAAATTGTGGGAGGATGTGAAGAACTTAGAATTGCTCAGGAATAATAGGAAACCAGAACAAAGTGAAATATTACTTTAAAGGGTCATGAAAAAAAGAAGAGGGAGATGTCAGCAAAGCAACTTTACTTGAACCATTGAGTTTCCACAGCCACAACAAATATGCTTCCTATACAATCATAAAGTTGCCATTGAATTAATGGAAGATTGTTAATCTTGCAGCACTACTTTCAAATAAATAAAACCAAGGAAGGTAAAGAAAGAGCATTTACCACTATTTTTTTTTTTTTTTTGAGCTGTAATACCTTTCCTTAAAGGTTGATAGTCAAATCTTTTCTGATCTTTTCAGAACTTGTTTGTTCATTGAACTTGTTTGTTCAAGTCTCAGCACAATGTGCCTGTTCTTCCCAAGACCGGGTTAGTGTTTCTGCTGATCTCTGGTCAGGATTGCTTAGGCGCTGGAAGCCAGCCCAGCAAGGCTTGTCCCAGCACTTCCACAGCACCCTGTGGATATCAGGAGGGCTTTATTGTGTTCTCAAACCACAGTCCAAAGGATGGGCTGGTTTGGCAATTCAGCAAGCTGACTCTCCCTGTCACTGGCTTGTTTAATAGGGATTTGCTGCTCACTGTCTGAGAAGACTGACAGATTTATTACAATGGTTTAAGCATCATGATTTTTATCAGAGTTCAGTTCTCAGTTACTGACTGCCTTTTCCATCTCTTGACACAGTGAGTAGTACTTACAGCCATTACTTTAATATGCCTGAATATTATTTGTGAGTGCACTTTCAAGAGCACCCTGCCTCTTGAGTCGATCAGGACTGAGACGAGAGCACTACTGTGCTTGTCACTAGTCACTCAATGACATTGAAGAGGATCAATAGAGGGTCTAGAAAAACATTGGGGGAGGTGGGGAAGGGAGAGTCCAAGCTGCTGGCAAGGGCAGCCCTGGGTGGCAGTACCACCACACCAGTGTTGCCACAGACAACCTGCAGGCATTTTGAGACACCGACTTTGCAAACTGCAACTGGTTTAAACTGCATCCCTTGATGATGAAGTGCTGAAGTAGGCCAAATGAAGGGAAAGATGGAAGGACATGTGGGAGGAGAAAGGTAGAAGAGGCATCCCCAAACACTGAGAAAATCCTTCACTTCCCTGAAGAAAGTGTCTGCTACTTTCTTTTTTTTGATGGATGCCCATCAAAGCTAAGCATCACACAAGGATTTAAACAGATTTCTGAACTTTAAAGGCTAAATTCAGTAAAGGTCAAATCAGTCTGAGGACAGGATCTGTAGGTACCAGCAGCAAGCAGCCCATGGGCTGGCTCACAAGCAGAAACGAGCATAGCAAAAATGAGTTCATAGCGCCTTGAACTTCAGGAGAAGGACAGACACCTTCATGAGTTGGCAAGTACAGGCTTTGACCAAAACTGATCCTATGCCCACATACAATTGGTGAAACAGAAGTTGAGCAGTGTCAATTACATTTACAACCTACAGCTGCAACCTCCTCAGGGACTGCATCACCCACCTACCCACCTACCTACCTCTACCCTCAGCAATGTGGGATGCCTGCTTGAGCACAGGAGCTGCCACTGGTAGCAAATGATCCCACAGATGTGAAGTTGACCATTCTGGCAAGTCAAATTGACTGGAAAATAGGGGGCAGGTGTGGAGCAGGGAGAGTGTATGTTGCAGAGCACAGGCAGGACACGGAGAAAGCATGAGCAGCTCAACACTAATGGCCTGGAAAACACCATGAGCGTCGAGGCAGAGACACCCATGCTACCTCCTCCTTCGTGGATTTGTCAAACATTTAACAGCAAAAGCCATTCCAAGCACAATGTTTTGGTACACAAGCCTTCCCTAGCTCAGAATTAATTCTCCTTCGTCCTGGCCCACTCTTCAACAAAATCCCGAGCCTTTCCAGCTAATATTCCCTATTTGAAAGCAAAATGGAGCATGACACAGAAACGAAAAACTGGAAAAGAGTGGGCAAGAAAATATGCACATGACTTTGTCTTCATAAAGTGCTCTTCTCTACTGTTACCCAAGTGGCTCCTACTCCATCTTGTCTAAGGGTACTCCAGTATCCCCAAACACCAGGCACACCTCCCAGCAGACAGAGGGATGGATACACCTCTTCTGCAGGAGGGAGGAACCTCACATCCTCACCAAACAAGCTAGCTGACATAAAAATAGTCCACATGATTAAGCAAACTATCAACTGGTGATACAAACCAGCACGATCTTTATCAGAGCAAAGTATTCTCCAGAACACAAGCATTCCTCTTTGTGAAGCGTTGTGTTTCTTTTACTTTGGACACATCATGTACAACACACCACAAGGACAGCTCTTACTACTCCAGAGAACAAAACTGTTCCTCCAACCAGAGAAACCCTTTACTTTTTCCCCTACTACGCTTGAGTCTGAAGCAGAGAGACAGAGACAAAATAGTAGAGATGAAAGTCAACTCTTGAGCAGTTCAGGAGATAAAGGCATCTCCAAAAAAGGTGCTAGGACCGCCTGCCTGAGAGGGTCATCTGCAAATAGAGATGCCTCTAAAAGACCTGCTGAGAAGAGCAAATTGCTGAGCATGGATCAGTTTCTCCTCCAGAAAGATAAAAGGAAGGGATGTGTTAGTTGCTCATCCTAAAGGCAGTCACATTTCCAAGTACATTGACTCTCCTCATGATGAGTAGGTGAAGGACACAAATAATGAGGGGAGCAAGGACAGTAACTTCACACTGGAGTTGCAGAGGGAGTGTGACAAGGTTAAGAATTCCATAAGCCCCACAATTCATCCTGACTCAGCACTGGAAAGAAATCCTCTTCAGTTTGCCTTGGCTCATACTAATGTCACTGGAAGACACTATTTGAGAAATGCAAAAGAGTTCATGGGAAAAAAGGGGAAAAATATCAAAACAACCAACACAAGTACAGGAAGATGACTTGAGAGTCATAAAGATGAAAATGAACAAGAGATTCAGCTGCGATCACTTCTGAGGAAGATACATCAATGTCAGCATCAGATATGAGCACCCCTAGCAAAAGATAGTAGTCACTGTCATCCCAGAAAGCTGGCTGTACAAATAAAGCTGTTAAAATTGTCAGAAACTAAGCCAACACCGTCACTAGCTGCCTTGGTGTTGCTAGTAACTAAAATGGGAGCAACTTTCCCCCAGATTTTGACCTCAGATTCTCGTAGGCTCAAAGTTTGAAATTCAGTTCAGTATCTCAATATCCTAGGCTGTTTCCAGGCTTTCATTATTACTGAAAGGCCGCAGGAGTGTGAAGCTTGCAAATTGCCAGACCGTATGAAAATTTTACAGACACTGGTTCTTACAGACAAAGAAAGTCTTTTTCAACCAGGCTGCCTTATTCAGGGTGTGAGGAGAGGGAATATTTCATTTTCTTCCTATGTACACATACTTTATTGTTTCCAGAGGCCTCCACAGAATTTTCCTTTGAGATTGTAAACTCTCCAAACTGAAAGTACAACTGAACATCTGTAGTACTGCTGGGTGATAAAGAATATTTCTCTAGTAAGTGTCCCTGTTCTTTGAGAACCTTTTATTCTTTTCTCTCCCAAAATATTCTATATTTCCTGCCTTGTTTTAATTTTAAAATCCAAAAATCTATTTACCTAGGAATTAACTGACATTTGAACTTAAATAAGCAATTTATGATGAGAGTGAAGCTCAGCAAAGTGGAAAAAACGTGAGTTATTCCAGCATAATCCATGCAAACAAATAAGAACAGTACTTGCTACAGCTCAAAACTTTCAGACATATCTCACTGAGACATATTAAAATAATTTCAAAACAAAATCAAATAAACATCCCAGATTTAATGTCACATTGAGTTAGAGGACAGCTTTCAGTTGTCTTGGAGCAACCAATTTGGGTTTCCACAACCTGGGATCCAACCTGCCTGCTCCACCCACTGGGGCCCGTTTGCTCACTGCTAATTAAAGCCGCCTTCATCTCTGCAAAAGCTGG
>WAAG01037718.1:2797-16743 GCA_013390105.1 Tichodroma muraria | reverse complement strand
AAAAACAAACAAACAAACAAAACCACAATGGCAGAGAATTTGCATAAAAATAAATTTTTACAAAATTGTAGGGGTTTTTTTTCAGCATGTTGATGTCAGCTAAGTTTTTGACAGAACACTGTCAAAGCTTTCCACTTTGGGGGTTGAACACAGCATTTAATATCCTCTCACACTAAACTATTAATTGTGATTGTAAATGTAAAAATAAGGTATATTATTCTTAGTGAGGTAGTATAATAACAAGTGGAAGTAAAATTAATCAAAATGTTTTGATACCACTAAAGTGATTGCTATATTTTGAATTTTAATCCCAAGAATGTTAAATATTCCAACTTGAAATTATTTTCTGCTTGCACTATGAAAATTCCCATAGAAGAAGAAAATTGATATTTTAGACACAAATAACCGTCATACATGAATCTTCTGGGGAAGAGAGTTAAAGCCCAGGAGCATCAGCTACATAGAATACACTCAAGAAAAGGTGATTATTAATTTATCTCCAGAATATTGGCATTAATACAGAATTTAAATTAAAAAAAAATCATATATATGTCTCTTCCTCTAGCCTCCAGAATCATTTTATACTCATTGTCTTTTTCCTTTTTTTTTTCTTTCATATCCACATTATATTTTATAGTCAGAACAGTTATCCCATGAAATAAAATGAAAAAGCTCTCACAACACTGACTCATTTCCTTGCATCATAGAAGTAAAAGCTTTGTGTTCAAATAACAAATGAGAGGAGTGGGGAAATGCGTCTGGTTGGAGCCCCACAGCAGGAAGTGTGTAAGATACAAACTTCTCTATTAATCCAAAATTTAGAGATTGCACAGGGAAGGAAAAAACTGCTGATAAGACCTGTAGCCAAAAAGAACATAGATCTCATTCTAGTGCAGCACTAGATCTCATCTCCCCAGTTCCACTGGACCATTTTTCAGTTTGAGAAAATTTCACCCTAATTGCAAGGTAGAAGCATATATATTACTGTAGAAGTGGTTTGTCATCTGGGAAGGTATTTTTTCCTTCCAAATGTTCTTCCAGCAACAAAATATTTATCCTTTTCCTTCACTAGACTTCTGTGGTTTTGCCCAGTTGTAGTTAATTCAGTAGTTACAGGATTCTCTACTCTTGTCCCTTGACCGGGTAAGAATTGCAAAATCTCTGGCTCAAAAATACACACCTAAAATATTCATATATCCATTTTGGTGGAAACAATTTTTTTAAATTGTTTTCTTCCGATTTAACTCTACTTAAACCTAAAATGTAGAGTAAAATTTTCCCTAAAATCATTGAGCTGCAGCTAATTTGCACTAAAAACTTATAATTGACTCAAATAGACGTGAAAGATTCAAAAATCTCTTCATGGTTTCTCTTCCACAAAGCAACACAAAAATAATTCTATCAACTTGAACAGGAGTGGCACAATTTTTTTATACCTAATTGCCTTAGGAGCTGCTTTAAGTTACTTTTCTTCTTCCTATCAACGAAGAAAAAACATGTTGATCAAAGACAGACAGGCTCATTTTTTACTTATGTATCAATTTATAAGTTACCATTGAAGAGCCAGATTTAGAAGTTTATGGCACCTGTAAAACCATGGGCTTGCATAAGTTTCATTGAGAGTCAAGTTATGCTGCAGAATATTATCAGTGATGATGTACAAAGAAGGAAGGAATCGGGCTTGTCTTTCTTTGCTAAGTCTGCAAGGCTGACAGCAAAAATATCTGTAATCTAAATATATTTGATCTGAAGTTATAGAGAAAGAAACATGACAACCTATCACATTTTTTTCTTTTTAAACAAAGTCATATTTTGAGAAGAACTGCAATTTCAGGAGTATTTCAAGTTTTGAGGTCTGAGTCAGTTATGAAAGCTGAAAGTGGGCATAATGAACATGCAAAGCTCCAGCAGGTACCTTTAGACTCACATCAATCATTTCACACGCCCCTTGGAAGGGTGGCTTTCCCTCAGAGACTCCCAGGAGAACTGAACAGAACTTTGTCTTTCTGGACTGATCATCACATCCCATAGCCTAGGAAGCTCTGGAAAACAGGCTAGAATTCACCCTGTGCTCCATTGCAGTGGTTCTGCAGCACTTTCCTGAGAATTGCTTCCTAAGAGAGGCCAGGAGGCCTGTCAGCCTCCAGTCAGCCTCATCCCTGTCTCTCCACCCTGCTGCTCCACCCTCATTTCTTCACAACATCCACAGCAATCCACCCCTGTTGGTTTTTTTCCTCGAAACCATTGAGAGAGGGATAAACACATTTTGAAAACCAGATGCACCATCTGAAAGGCTCAGATCAGAAAGCGATCTATATTTTCTACGGTTTATTACTTTTTAATTATTCTAGCCCATCTCACTGAAACAGACTCGTCACCTTCAAACAATAAACTTATCCATATTGAATATTGGTAAGACTGGCAGGAAAACAGCAAATTTACATAGTGAGCTCTTTTGAAGTTTTGATCTCTTTTGTTTTTTGATGAAATGAAGGACTTGATCACTTATTCCCATGCCTCGTGCATGACTAATTTCCACTAATCCATACCTGTTTTGCTGAAATTCTGACCAAGATATTATGTAATTGCCATCAAAACTGAAGCATCTTACTTCTTGGGAAGAAAAGGAAAGATTTAATCAGCTTTAGTTATGACTTTAAGTGAGGAACAAACCAACATGAAATGATAAATTAAAAGCTGACTTCCAAGCACAGCCCCAATGACTAGAAGAAAGAAATGTAGCATGACACATCCTTTTTGCTTCAGCTAGTAAGAGACACAAAGGAAAAACAGAGATGTTGATCAGCATCCGTAGAACATGAGGTTCTTGAATATGGATATTTATGACTCTTTTGAAAGGTCTCTGACATAGCACAAATCTCTAATTTACTATTCTCAAAGAAAACTTGAATGTGACAACCAAGACAGAGTCAAATTAAACCTAACAATTATCTTCTTTCTCAATAATGGAGCCTTCAAATACACACAATATTTAAAGCAAGGATCCTTAAGCAGAGATGCAAGCACTAAAGCTCAACAAGATTCACCTCTACCTAAATGGAAGAACAGTGCACAAACACACACATGCAAAATAAAAGGGAAAAAATGGCTCTTTAGACTGTTCCAACAGATTTACACCATGTCTTCTGCCTCCTGTACTTCCATGATGAGAAGCTTAGCTCACTCCATGTTTCCTGTTATACTTCCATTTGGATTTCCAGGCTTCCCCAGATACCTACAACAACAGCTACCTGCAAAAGACTTTCTGCTTGTCCCCAAGTTTTCATTAGTACTCCATATTGTTCTCTATGCTCCTTTACCCTGTCTCCTGGCAGCAATATTCCTCACTAGCCCCAAAACCCATTGCCCTGTCTTGTTTGGGCAAGGCAGAGAATGAGTTTGCCCGGAGCTGTGCATGCTCTTTGCTGAAGTGATGTGTCTCCTCACGTGCCAGCTGCTTGACTTGCACCTTTGTGCTGTCTGCCTGACCAGCTCCTGCCAAACTCCACGGATAACGGCCGAGTTTCCTCTGCCATTCTGTCAGTGGGGCCATTAACAGGATTTCCCTGCCTTAATTAGCCACGCTTTTTGATAATTGTTTTAGGAACTCAACACCTGCGAGTTATCCGTCTACATGCTAATTTTGATTAAAGTTTGCTGACAAACTCAAAACTTATTAGCAGGAGACTGACAGAAAGTGCTATCACATACCTTTTCCTTCAAAAACCTATACAAAAACACAGTTCAAAGAGCTGTCATTTGTGGTGCTATTCTTTCTTTTGTCACAAAACTCATCTCAGATTGCTATAACTCATCAGCATAACTGTCAGTATAACTTTTCTTGTTACATTACACCTTTTTCCTTGGCCAGCTCAGCTACAGTTTCACACGGAGTTAAGAGAAATTGCAAGTTGTTTTGCACAAAGTCATACAATGTGTCACTACACTCCAGTTTATTAAGCCTCAAGAAAAGAGCATGAGGGGAGACCTCTCTGCTCTCTAGAAAGACCTGAAAGGAGGTGGTGGTGAGGTGGGTCAGTCTCCTCTCCCAAGTAACAAGTGAGAGAATGAGACCAAATGGCCTGAAGTTGTGCCACGGGAGGTTTACATTGGGTATTAGGAAACATTTATTCCCCCAAAGTGTTGTCAAGCCTTGTCAAGCCAGTTGGAAGAGGCTGCCCAGGGCAGTGTTTGAGTCACCATCCCTGCAGGTATTTTAAAGGTGTTCAGAGGTGGCACCTGGGGACTTGGTTTAGTGGTGGCCTTGTCAGAGCGGCATTAGTGGCTAGACTTATTTATCCAAAAGTTCTTTTCCAATCTAAATTCTTTGATGATTCTATGATTCTAGCTTCTATTTACCAATTCAGTCTCTCTCTCACTTCCCTCCCATACCAAACATCTTCTATTTGCTTTTTTTTCAACACTGGAATACAAAGCATGGCCTTGTATTGGTCCTTCTAACAGGATGTGAACTTCAGCTTCTTTATAGAAGACAGGTATCTAAGAACACACAGGAAAAATCAGGGCAAACTTGCCTGAAAAATATTCCATTCTAGTCCTTAAGGCAGTTCATAAAGGGGTGGCAGAATGAAAGCTTTTAAAAAGACTGAAATGCTGCTGCAATATCTTTGATGGGCTTTTTCCTCCCTGAACATGATTGAGAATTTTGTTTCTATGAGATTTTGCCTTTAAACACATTGATTAATAACTCACTATAAAAAATTAATAAATAATCAAGAATACTGTCAGTTTTCTATCAAAATTTTCCGAAAAACGTTAAAAATAAATACAGTACTCCCTCTTCCAAATAAATTACTTCTATTTCAACAGATGAAACATGCAGCATTGATCCTTTTGATTGAATATAGTGCACCTCAGGTCTTGAATGAAACCACACAAGAAGGTCATAACATTTTATGCCCTTTCTTGCAAAACATTCCACAACCTTGTTCTTAAATTTCTGTTGTATATACATCAAATGCAAAAGAGATGAATTGCAATGATGAAAACTTGCTTCTATTTTCATCATTCAAGAGATTTATTTTCTGTGGAAAATAGCTATTAGTTTAAATAGGTACATGGTTTCTGAAAAATGTGTTATTTTAACAGCCCCTGACACAGTATTACATGCTTTAATTTCTGTTATGTTGGGTACATTAACTGTTTCCTGGCTAGTTCTGCTCTCCACCCCTGTTACATTCTCCAGCTGTAAGAGGTCTACAATGACCAGTACTGAAACCTGTGAGTTGCAAACTCTGGCCTGTGGACCACTTATTGTCCCTACAGACTCCATGCAGAGCAGTTCCTGACTCAAGAGGGAAATATTCTTTCCTAAAGAAGCAACACTTCATTTGTAAAGAACGACAGAAATTTTATAAAATCTCTTTCCTCCCACAGAAGGTTTTTAAGATTTGGAAAACTGTTTGCCTCAAAAATAAAAAATACTTCATATTTTTTTAATTTAAAAGGAATCCTAGTGCTGTACTGTAAAGATCCACCTAGGTACATGGCAGAGAACGCCTCTGGCATGTGGAACAAGGAATCTTAAAACCCCTTCCCACAGCCAGGACACAAAGCTTTTAATCCTAGACAGCCTAAACTGAGCTGAAGACTCAGCCACAGCTGTTCTCTTCCACTTCCTCCTGATGTAATAATCCTGTTTTGTACGAATAAGTAGTAACAGAGACAGAAAAACGTAGCCCTCACTGTTTAACAGTCTCTTGTGGGATGAGGAAAACCAATTCTCACCTGCTCACTGCAATGAACTTTCCCAGCAGTCAAACCATTCCAGCTGAAGTGCAGTCCCAGATTCCCAGAAGGAATCAGAAGAGAACTCAAACCCCTGTTTCGTGTGTCCCAAATCAGTGTTTCATCAGCCACAACACTGGCCATGCCAGAAGCGTTGTTAGCCAGGAATCCCATCCAAGATTTCAGAATATCTTCTGATTTACTGTCAAAAACACTAGGTTCCTACAAAAGCTTTCTTTTCAGTGAACTCACTTTCAGATGGAATCGTTTAGATAAAAAATAAAGAGTTATGCAACCATTTTTAAAGGATTTGCAGACCCTTATGAAAAAACAGACTCCCAAAAGCAAGTATTTGCCAGCATTTTCCTAAGTTTAGATTTTCTTTGTTGTTCCTGGTGTTAAACTGTGGCCATATTTGTCCACAAAAATATGTGAACAGGAAAGGGCCATGAAAGCTTCATAAACTTTCAAAGTGACCTTGGGATATTAGCACCTCAGGAATGCTTTCATTGCCCACAGGGAAGGAGATACTAGAGGACATAATCAAGCTGGTTTTGTGGAAACATATAAATCTCCAGCATCTATTAGATAATGAGCTTATTTCAGTTGTGACCAATATTCCATTTATTCCAATGCCTAAGAAACCAGCCAACCCTACTTCACAGCTACAGATGCAATGGATTTTGGACTCTACTAGGGTAAAAAAAAAACCAAAGCAATGGGTCTGTCTACAATATTTGAATGGGACACTCCAGGTGTATGATGTTACTCTACCAGTCTTTCTGCTGCTCTAAAGAGGAACATGGACATCAATTTAATGGCTGGGGAAATAAGGTAAATAACATTTGATTGTACATAACATTCCTCAGTACTCATACCTGAGCTTCTTTTACTTCACTGACATGATCAACCCCTACTCAGCTGAATCTCCACCATTCTCTTAGCAGCAAGCCTTGTAGCATGGAGCTTGCCCAACAGCATAACTTGAACTTGCATCTGTGGACAATGTTATTCATGCCTCTGAGTGGTTATTACCTTCTCCACTTCAAAATAGGCAGGGGTTGTTTGGGTTGCAGTAGGAATGAAAAAAAAAAAGTTCTATTTTTTTCTATATAAAATCAATGCAAATTTAAAATGAAGCTGAACTATTTCTCCAGCAATGCTATAAACCACTAAATTATCCTTTAAACACAGTATTTTTCTATGTAATACTTACTCCCTGAGAACTTGTAGGCAGTACAAGTACCTCCTCTTCGGCTTTGTTTTCTAAGCAGGACTAGTGAAACTACTGCAATCAACTTGATGGGTAATGGTTTTCATTCTCTTACTCCTATTACGACTTTCCCCACCCTTTGGGTTCGTTCACATCTAACATTAAAGACCATGTAGGGTAGCACGTACAACAGGGATATTACCTCTTTCAATCTATTGGACTTCTCTTGACACAAGGAACACTATAACCACCTCAGCTTTTTCCAAAATGCTCTTCCAGCTGATACCAGCATTTCTACTTGCTAGTGCCTTAAGGCATCTTGTGCTACAAGGCTACATTTGATTTTTACTTCTCCGATCTAACCATCAAGACATTCTCATATACCAAATCTTCTTTAGCAGTATAATGCCTCATGACTTGAGTGGCCAACAACTTCCATCAGCACAGTATTAATTTTTTTATTCAGAGTCAGGAACGATAAATAATATATTTAACAAAATGATTCAGGGTATTTCCATTGTGGGAAGCAAAAAAACCCCAAATCCTCATCTGATTACACCAAAATAGGACTGTTCCCTAACAAAATGTCAGGCCTCAAAGAAAGATAAAATTTACACCTCCAAATCAGATTTTTAAAATCTCTTTATGTTCTCTTCATAGCCTACTCCAAAAAAAAAAAAAAAATCTCAAAAGACAAAAACACTAAAAAAGAATTTGTTGGGCCTCTTTCACACATCCATCTCTACTAACCACAGACTCCAGCTAAATCTTTGATTGATGATGTGCTGGCAACTACAAACACGTTAAAACATTCTAATTATGCTTCCTATTTCATCAGATCTAGATATGATATACATGCTCCCTGATTTTCCAGGACACATCTATACCAGCCTCTAATGAGATTTAAGAAGCTGACAGAAATGATGGAAGATCTAGGAATATTCAAGCAGTGAATGTATTTATGCTGAAGATTATGAACCAGTTCCTAACTATGAAATAGCTTTCCTCACATGACTGAAATGCCATCATCTCAGATATTCCATTTCACATAATTTGTTCAATCTTCATTCTTAAAGCAATGATACTTAGCATTGTAATGTTCTCCCTTTCAGGATTACTTGAACAACAAGCATCAGTTCCATCCCAAGGAAACAAAACCTGTTGCTACTCAGGTTTACAGAAAGGAGACCGGCATGGTCTGGATGTGGACACCATCCAAGAGGAGTGGTGGGCCTGAACTAAAATAAAACTAACAAGAAGGGAGTATTTAGTTCCCTAAGTGAAGGGCAAAGTGTGAAGGCACATCTCAGAAAAATTAAGTCAGGTTAAGGAGCAGTACAGGTGAACCAAGGTCAAATCAAGGAGCTGGCGCAAAAGATGGAAAGAAAACTGTTTGGTTAGAAGAGTCTCATCAAAGAAAGCAAAACCACAGAAGAAATATCTACATATATGCAATGATATTTACACCATAAAAAAATGGCAGACACCACCCTATGTTGTTAAAAGACCATAAAAAAAAGTTTCTAGTATTTTATCTATATTTGATTGCAACTGAAAATGACACATTCCTCCCAAATCTTCAGTATAAACCAAATAAATAGGTATAATCTGAAATAAAAACTTGAAAACTTGATTCTAGTTCTTCGCTGCCCACATAATAAACACACAGATATCTAATTCCTGGAGCACTGAAAAGACTTCTAGATAACCATTTTCTCTCTGTATAGGCCTTGGTGCTGCAGAAAGCAGTATGTTTTTCACAGGTTATACTAGCACACAAATATTACATCAAAGCGTTCTGGATTTTATTCATCTTTTTAGTGCAATTTTAGAATCACATGACCTTATAGGTTCATAAAAGAATCATGCTAATAAAATGAACCCAACTTGTCTTCAAGAAATACCTTCTGGTTTAGTATCCCAAAGAAACACAAATGTTAAAGACTAAGTATGAAAGAAAAAGCTATCTAGTGCCTAAGAGTACAGAGTTTTCATTTGTTTTGTCTCCCAATGTTATATGCCTCAAAATTATTTAGAATGGAAGCATTTCTTTTATTCTGCGAATTCAGTTTGCCCCACACACAAAAAAAATAGAATGGAATTTAAAAAAATAGTATTGAAGTGTTCTGAATTATTAAAATAAATTGTGGTTTCCAACTACGTATATATCTGCTTTTCTCTGATGGCAGGATGTAATTCAGACCAGAATTTTTATATATATATAAAACCTTACCACAGCATTTCTGATAGGATATTAGCAAAACCACTTCATCACAGATGTGGTCAAACTGACTGTGGACAGGCTGTGGAATCTCCATCTTTAAAGACGATCAAAACTCACGTGGACAGGGCACTGAGCAATGAGTTCAATATAAACTCAAAGCTATCTCTAATTTGAGTGGTGGCTTAGACCAGATGACCCTGAGAAGTCCCCAGTAACCTCATTTATTCTGTGACTTCGTCTCCAAGGTCAGCCTTTCCAGGTTAAGGACAGGAGCATCCTACAACCCTCACGAGTAGAGGCTGTTACCACAGTCCTGTGATGGATGATCCTTCCCAGAGTCCCACCTGCTGCTCTCTCACCAGGTCAGTTTTCAAAGCACACCTTATACTGCGTGACCACCTCCCCCTGGCCAGTCAGCACTCAGGCCTGTGAGCACCCACCCTCCCACACACCTCAGAGTCCAGAAGGAGGAGGGACCCTGGTGCAGTTCTGAAGGGGAGCCTCTGTAGTTTTGTCTCATTCAGACATTTGTATATATATACCAGAAAGGGGAGCAGAAGACTCATCTCCACACTGTGATTCAAATGGGAGATATGTAGGGGCAGCAGTCAGAAGGTCATGAGTTTGAATCTAGCTAAGGCATTCACAAGCAAGGATGTGAGATAAGAGACACCTTCAACAAAAGACAGGAATGATTTACATTCATAGGACCAAAGGTCGCCTCAGCTCTGCTAGAATTTTTACTTTCTTTTCAGTGTTGAAGGTCTTGTATGCAAGAACACATTTTATTCCTGATTTTGGAAACAACCAACAAACATGACAGATACCTTTCTATAGAAAATATATTTTATCATTGACATTCTAGAAATTCCATTAGTTTCCATAGATGAGCCTCATTAGGAAGCAGCTTTAATTTCTGAAATAATTATCTGTCAATATGTTAAATGGGGATGGGAAGGAAGAACAGACCTCCAATGAACATGGCCAGGTGCTGGGTCCTGCACTTAGGTCAATCCACAACAATCCAAGCTGATTTTCTGTTTTAATCAGTCAATGGGCACACAGCTGCTGACCCACCTCCAGCTTGAGGAGCACCACATGTGATTTCCTCTGCTCCACTGATGTTTTTGTACAGTTGGTATCCAATCCATTCCCAGTTCTCTGCACCTCCCAGGCTTCATTTTTCCACACTGCAGGTGATTCTCATGGTCTTTAACTCACAACCAGACTATGAGCTGCAGTACAACCCAGTAGACATGACTTCGATTGCTTCAGTAAGCAATCTTAGATTACCTCAATTTGGACTTCTCATCCATAGTGCTGAGTAAGAAAACAGCCTTCCAAAATTCAACCGTGAATTATTTGCCTTTGGGCCATTTGTTTATTTCTGCTTGTTCTGATTTTTTACCTGACTGCCCCAATTAGACTAAATTTGTTTGTAGAGTAAATACTGAAATAACCTAATCAAAGCAACATTTCCAGCATCATCTGTTATACCACTCCAAAGTCTTACTGATTACTATGAATAGCACATGGAAATAAAGTAGGATGAGGTAAAACAAAAAGTACCATGACTTTACCCTTCCTAATTAATTACTCTTCAGACAACTCCAATTGATTCTATTATTTTAATCTGTCACAAGCAAAAAAGATACAAACTCAACTGGCATGGGCCACAGTTTCCTGGCCACAGTGTGTGGCTTACTGATGCTTATTAATCAATGTTTCAAGAAAACAAAAAAAATTCTCATTACAAGAGCCAGTATTATGTTTTTCTGTGGGACCTACTCCTTATGAAGTTATTGTGGTGTTGTAAAAGAATGCAGAAACTGGCTTTCTGATTCAGGTGCCTGTGCATGCACGCACACAAAAACAGTCTGCTATTTCCTTGTCTCTACTGAAGTGTCAGCTTTGGCTTTATTTTATTATCACTGAGGAATATGCTCCTCTGACTTCATCTGACCTTTAAGAGAACTGCCTGCTAATGCTAATAGCATACTGCTGTGTCTGGAGCACACCATGAAAGAGGCTGGCTGTTAGATATGCAGCGTACTCTCAATCAAGGAAAAACCTTTTTAACTCTGAGCAGTGACAGGCAAACCATTGGAGATTTGAGGTTCTGCTAAGCACACCAATTGGCTGATTTCCCAAACCTTTGCCAAACCTCTTTGGTCTTTTAACACAGAAGAAGTCTGGCAAGAACAGATGTGGGAATTCATGTTTCTCGCTTTACTGTATCTGGTTGATTCAGTATTTTTTTTCCATGGGAAGTTGCTGGTCCCTCCCAAGCCTGGCTTGGCTGGAACAGTTGCCCTTCCATGGTGCAGATCATGAACAAAAGGCCTTCACTAGAAGAAGGAAGTGTAGAATTCATAGAAGTGAACAATAAATAGTAGATTAATAAAATGGAGATATTAGAGTTCTGACCGATTTAAATTAAAAATACATGAGAGACTTCACAGTTATTTCAAAAGTAGTCTGATCCAGGTTTAGTTCAAGGACTTGGTAAAGGCAGAGCCAGTTCTTACTTTATCTGAGCTGATTCACCTATTTGTAATGGCTGTCCTACGTGGTTAAGTAACACAGTCCTGTGGATCTTAAACCAATGCTGTGACATAGGTTTCAGGTTTTTAAGACTCTCAAGAGGTTTTTATGCTGACAAACTGGCAGCTTGACCAAGCATATTTTACTGGCTCCCATTAAGTGGCACATATTGTGGAGAATTCCCTAGGACAAACAACAGGACAGCAGGCAAGGCAGTGTGGCCCATAAGGAAAACAAATTAGCAGCCAACTCAGAGCACATCTTAAAGTATAAAACCACTTTACTGTATTACAGGTAAAGAAAATACCAGCGTTAGAACACAGTAAAGAATTGCAGCATACGTTTCCTGTGAACACCCAAAAAACAAAATTACTACTGATGCTATTATCCATGCCACAGGAAAGGCAGTGGCATGAGAATAACTGAACTGTCAGTCATAAGAACAGAAGAACATCAGGACTGTATAGTTCAACACCTTTCTTTATGTTCCTCCTCTTTACTGTTATTGAATTTTAGTTTGGACAAAAAGGAAACCTTCACAGAACTAGAAATCGAGGGGGTTTACCCAAAGAACATCTGCACCAACATCACCAAACTTCCTCCCCCTCTCCCTCCCAACCCTCCATATTCCTTGCCAGTGTTTCTTAGCACTGGCAAAGCAGAACTCCTCTGAAAGGCATTGAGGACGATCCTGCACAAGGATGATCACTCAGCCAATTATGGTCAAATATCAGTGGTGAATTTTCTGATGTGGGCACTACTGATGATTTATAGAGAGACTATTACTGTAGCAGAGAAACATTTACTAGAAACTGGACTGGGGCCACCAATTCATTTCACACAAGCTACTGAAGCAAGTAAAATGTTCTCTTGTCTCATTTCTAATTTGAGCCAAAGTTATTTGGTTCCTTTAAATCAGCGTTTCTCATTAGCCTGCTTTGGGTTCAAAAAGGCTGCTTACAAATTTTGTGACAATTTAAAAGGCTTTTAAGCACTCAGTTTAGTATAGTTCGTTGAATAAGGGTGAAAGTAATTGAAACATCACGGTGAAACATACATGGGCCTTTTTCCAAATTTTTTCCTGTTGTTCTTGAGACATTGCAAAACAAAGGCAGATTAATAGCACAAATGATATTGCTTTATTACTGGCTTTCATAATTCCTTCTGACCATTTATATGGGGAACTGCAAAGAANAAGTGAGGTAACCAGGTAAGAAAACCCAAACCTCCGTTTGGCAAAGGTCAGTCACCATCTGCAAGAATATTTACAGGTCATCTTTTCTCAAACAGCCAACTTCGTGTGACTCAAGTGACACACCCTTAGTTTATGTTTGTGCTACAGCAACCAGTGCCTGAGGACAATCTCCCAAAATGTAGTGTAAATGCACAAATAGATTTTGTTCCTTGGTGTGACAGTTAAAGAAGGAAGAAGGCTACATAGGTGGAAAGACTGCAGCAAAGCAGTAAAATAAGGAAATGCCCAGGGAAGAACTTACAGTTGTTGGTTGTTCCCCACCCTCACCACAGTTAAGCTTGTTTTTAACATGAAAATTCTGTTTTCAAGCAGTTAAGAGCCAGTCTTACTGAAATCTGTGTGCTTACACCAGTTTACACAGTCTGAGGATCTAGCTCTAAGACTGCTGTTTGTTTGGGCTATTTTACTGTAAACTGTTTGATCTTCACAAATAACTCATCACGATAGGAGCCTCATATGGGCAGAAATGATCTCANAAAAGAAAACACACATAAAATGGAAGCCACCTATCATATTTAACACTGAGGCACTGTGTAACACCCCATCTAGACCCAGACAACTGAATCCAGGCATGAAACCCTAGGTTCCTATTGCAAGAGCTGGAAACTGATTTTTCCTACAGATGAGGGTATTCTAGAGTCTAGAAGGGAAAACAGAAGAGCCCTTACCCACTGCTTCAAGTAGCATCTCTGCAGCTGAGTATGGCATCCATCTTGGGGTTTTGGGAAATTCCAGTACAGATCTTTACTCCACTTATTTAAGGAGGTGAAGCCTAATTTTTTAAAAGAATGTCTTAGCAAATAGATAGAGAATTATTGCCCTCCAAAATTTCCTGTTGGAGAGATCTCATTACATATAAATGATCCATTCACTGTAGACCACGTTTGAATCTCTTCTTTACGTGTCCAGTGATTGTCCTAACTGTGGACATGGATTCAGCTCCCCTCACTTGTTCCACACTG
>WAAG01037717.1:180425-196218 GCA_013390105.1 Tichodroma muraria | reverse complement strand
AAAAAAAAAAAAAAAAAAAAAAAAAAAAATTCGCGACTGCTGATACCAATTCTCCACTCAGATTCATTCTCATTTAGAAAACTTACAAGAAGTTAGATTGTTCTTTAGAAATGTTGGTCAGTCTGTGGCTCCCTACCCAGCTCATCCCTTTCCTTTGAATAATTAAGCAAACCAGCTGCATTAACTCTTTGAAACAAAAGCCCTTTGTGTTTACTGACAAGTTCAGTGGCAATCCTAGATAAGTATCGGAGACGGGCTCCCAGCCTGTGTTTGGAGAAAGGCAGAAGGGCTGAGGGGAAAGAAGGGGCTGGCAGGCACAGGCAAGGGGAAAAGCTTGGGTTTCCCAAGAAGGGGTTGAGTCAGAGCTCAGGGCTCCATCAGCACTCCGTGTTTATGGAATAAATCGTTATTCCCATCACAGACGCATTCACTGCCCACTCCAGTCCAAGCTCATTCCTCTTACATCAGTGACTCCACAGCAAGATTAGACAGACATGCAGCAGGAAAAAAATCCAGCTCAGGACAGAGCAATCCCTGCTTTCCTGACAAACTTGTTTGTGCCAGGGCAGCCCAGAGGCCTGCAGGAGAAATGATGTGTGTCCAGGCTGGCGGCCGAGGACAAACCATGGGACACTCAGAGTGCCCAAAATACGGGGAGTGTTACTCCAGACATAACAAAACGCAGCCTATAACGACACGCCACCGAGATAGTCCTTAACGTGGGGCTTCTAGAAGCTGATTTATCAGCAACTAATTACAGAAAATACTGGAGGGTTTCTTCACATCACACGGGCTACAATAGATGCTTCATCCCTCGGTGTTGATGACACAGGGCACCCTGTCAGAGCTGAATAGCTGCCTACTGACCCCTCCTCCTCGCCAAGGGGGACTTGCTAATGTCCTGGGCTAGAACTGTGCCAGCACCAGCTGGCAGGCACGCTCGTGAGCCGACAAAACCCACCCCAAAGACAAGCGAGACCTCTGCAACCTGCAGAGGCAAGACCAGAATTCCTCCTTCCTCCCAAGATTAACTGCAGGAGAGTGCTCCAACAGCTATTCATCACCACCAGCACCTAAAGCCTTCCTTACTGCATATATCAACGTGTCGAGGGCTGTGACTAATGGAAAAGGCACCACCCTATAAAAAGGAATAAAAATGAAGGAACCATCAGGAACAAGCAGCAAGTCAGCTGTATCAAGTTAATTTTTTTTTTAATGCAAAGAATTGAAGCAAATACGCACTAAAAAAAAAAAAAAAATCAGTCTTCTTATTAATCTCCTGATAAAGAAATGCAAAATATTAAATCAGTTTAGGTTTATTTCAAGCAGCCTTAAAGACGTAAATAAAAATAAGCTTCCAAAACACCCAGGGAAGTGACACGAGCCTGTGATCCCACAGAGTCTTCAAGGATGCTGAGCCACATGTAAAATACTGTTTGCTTATGTGGAGTTTGGCACACAACAGACTTCTGAGAAGAGAGAAATGTCAAACAAAAGAGTAGCTGTATTAACAGCTATTTTTACTCTTGCTGGTGCTTTCCTATAAGGCTACATATAGGCAGAGGAATTAATTGTCTGGAGACAATTAAATGTCTCCACCCTCTGTAATGACCCACCCAAGTGGGTCAGCCTGAGCCTGATGGCAGAAATGAGCAATAAAAAGTTTAACACTGTCTGAAATAATCCCGGATTTCATTTAATCTCCCTCCTAGTACTAAAAATAACAGAAAGCAATAAAATCTCAGATGGTGCATATTGCAAGAGCCAGCGTTTAATCTCACTGATGAGAAAAAGAAAAAAAGCGACAGACCCCTTTCTCAGCTTCCCAACACTCCCAATTTTGATTCTTTTCCTGCAGCGTTGGAATATGCACCTACTTGCTTGAATTAACAGATCTCCAAATAACACTCATAGGGACTATTTTCCTACACATAAAGTTGCTTTCTCTGTTCAGACGAGTATAACTGGATTTCGGAAGAAATATAAAAGAGTTGCTAAAGCCAGTAATTTCCTCAGCCACACATATGGCTTCTAAGTTTAATAGCAATTATGTCATTTTTATATATGATTCACTTGATGTTGTTTTCATGTGAATCATTTGACATATATAACTCTGGCAGATTTCTTAAATAAGCATATCACCAGAAACTAAATTACTAATCAATTAACCAATTTCTCCCCCCTCTTCCCCCATCTTAGCATGCAATTAGGAGAGAAAACTAAACTTAGAAAGGCACTTGGAGAAAATGAGGTTTGATAAACCATGGGGGTTTTATTCTGGAGGGAGGAAGGGGATGGCAGGGCAATAAACTAGGGCCTACAGCAAGCAAATGCATGAAAAAAACTCTGCACTCAAATGTCTCCCTGCTGGGACCTGAAGAGCATCTCTGTAACACCCAAGGTTTCTCCAGCACCCCAAATATTGTGCAGCAATCCTGGGCAAGGCTCGTGCCCTTCATCCCTTCCTTGCAGGAGCACCAATGTGGTCACACCTGCTGTTCAGCACTCGAGCAGGTGCAGCAGGGACACCAACACCCCCAAAAGCACGAGGTTTAATTCTCACTTCTCTTCTTGCTGGGGATGACAGGGAGGCCAGAGCTGTGGGGGGAACGGGGAAGGAAACAGCCCGGCTGGAGAGGTGTTTACAGCTCTCTTGCCCGACCTCCCTGTGCTCTCACCACAACACACACCCTTCTTTCCAGAAGAAATTTCATACCCTGCAACACCCCTTCCTCATTTTCAAACCGTTCACCGCCACGGTGCTCAGCGACCTGTCCCTCGGCCACAGGCACAGACCAGCCCTTCCTCCCCCTTCCTGGGGACACAGCTGGGCATCCCCTTCCAGCCCTACACCACCTCAGCTCCCTCTGCTCTCAGGAACAATAGGCAGAGAGGGTTTATTTTGCCAACTTAACTGTTTTTAACATATTTCCTTTAGCTCCCGGCTCAGTATACAGGCAAAATACCTGACTCATTGCATTTATGGGTCTTGAGTGAAGCAGCCACATGCATTTTCCACATCCTTCTTATTACTCTGCTTGGGGACCAGGCATACTTCAGAAGGAAATCCACTTCTCATGCTACAAAAATGCCTTGAAAACTGATTGTAACATCTTCAACTCTGTGTGCAGAGGCAGTCTATACCTACAGCAACTTTCCACCAATGTTTTGTTTCTGTCTTATAAACTCCACTAGTCCTCACTCACAAACATAAAGCAAAGATAGCTGCTCTGAGCAGCTTCTGAGAGCTGATATCAGTGTACTTTGACTGGTATCAAAAGAACAATTAAGCACACACTTAATATAATCACCCAAGTAAATGCACTAACTCCCTTAAGACAACCTTATTTGCTTATTTTATTTAAGAACATATTCAAGAGATTTGTTTGAAGAAACCAGAGCAAAGAGCAAGACCAGGGCTCAATCATTAAATATCCACAAGACCAGCCACTCCACTTTTGTGTTTTCCAACACAAAAAAGAAAAATTAAGTTTCACTGTCTGGTTCTCAAACATAAAAAGTTCATAAGCCACCACAAAGCAGAGCCCCAACTTTGTTTCCCCACCTCCCATACTTGATTTTACCTTAAAAAAATAGGATCTTCTCTCCTTCCTCCCTTTCTTCCTTCTGCCCTTGATCCAGGAAAACAGGCAGCCCAGCTCCTCATATATATCACCTCCCTGCAGTCAGGCCCAAGTGAAGGCACCTGTGCCTTCTGGAGATCCAGAGCACACCTGGGAGCAAGGAAAGAGGTGAATGAAAGCCTGTAAGCCAAGCCAAGCCATCTAAACTGGCAAGTGACAAGTGTGAGGGTTGTTTACACAGGGACACCTGCTGAGAGTATAATTATCCTGCTAGGGTGAGCAGGTACCCTAATCACCTCTTTCTGTTACTCATGGTATTCACATAAAGTAAAATTACTCACTTAGATGAGATTCATATTCTAGAGAATATATTCTAGTCCTTTACCTGATTCACAGTAGAAACTCGTTATTTCACTGTCACAAATCATGGTGATGAGGGAATGGAATCATTAAATCTTTTAAGCTGGAAAAATCATCTGAGTCCAACCATTAACCCAGCTCTGCCAAGTCACCACTAAACCATGTCCCCACAGTCCCCCTCTGCACTGGGGTGGCCTCACCTTGAATACTGGGTGCAGTCTGGGGAAAGAGAAGACACTGATCTCTTCCCTGTGGTGGTCAGGGACAGGGCCTGAGGGAATGGTTAGGACTGTGTCAGGGAAGGTTTAGGTTGGACATCAGGAGAAAGTTCTTCACCCAGAGGTGGCTGGGCACTGGAAGAGGCTCCCCAGGGCAGTGGTCACAGCACCAAGGCTGACAGAGCCCAGGAAGTGTTTGGATAACTCTCTTGGGCACTTGCTGTGCCTCTTGGAGATGGTCCTGTGCAGGGCCAGGAGTTGGACTTGATGGTCCTGGGGGGTCCCTTTCAACTCAGCATATTCTGTGATTCTGTGACACATATAATGTCCCCTAATTTTACAACTGAAATACCTGAAGGATGTGATGAACTTTCCTGGTGAAAACAGGGAAGAGACATCTGGATAAGACAGCTTGGAGGTGAGCTGTGTTCACACTGATATGAGCAAACCCATGAGGGTTTTTTCTCACAGCAGTGGTCCAACCTCCTTCTGTTCACTCATTATTTCAGGTGCCTATCCCAGCTGCTCATGCTCAGATGTTGCAGATTATCACTGATAGGAGCTCCTCACTCCTAGAAGTTTTGCTCGGTTTCATTCAAAACCTTTTTTTTCTCTTTTCCTTCTGCTGTACAGATCTGGCAATCTGGTTTTATGAAACAAAAAATTCCCCAAAGACAAGTGCGCTGGCAGGAATCAATACAGCTGGTTTGATTCCCCTGAGACATGGTTTGTTCAAGGTGAAAAGTCTGCTGGGCTTTCTTTATCTGGCTGATTAACAACTGTTATAAATAAGGAAGTTCTGAGCAACAGAGTTCATAGAATCATAGAATGACTCGAAGGGACCTTAAAGACCATGGGAAAGGATATTTTCCACTGGTCCACGTTCTGCAAAGCCCCATCCAGCCTGGCCTTGGACATTTCCAGGGATAGGGCAGCCACAGCTCCTCTGGGCAACCTGTGCCAGGGCGTCACTGTCTCCTCCCTGTGCATACCTGGCAGGATCATCTTCCCCACCAGGGAAACAGGAACTTCAGCTTCCAAGGTGTGACTGTATCATGGAGGATCAGCTTCAGAGCACCTGCCCAGTTCCTGGGCATGATACTCATCCCAGGATTTTCCAGCAGGGTGTTGCATAACACTGCCAACATTTCCCCATATCATGAACATTATCTGTGCTGGTCTGGGTGCTACTGGCCCAGCATTCATCCAGAACCCTACCTGTGTTTTGTGTACACTCAGTTCCCTTTGCAGGGTGCCCAAAGACTTGCTGCCATCAGCTGTGGCTTCCAGGCAGCCACGTGTGCTTCCCCAAAGCCTCAGAAAACACCAAAGCTTGAGCACTTCTCAAAAGCCAATCCCCCTGCCTGCTTTTTCGATCCTGTTTACTTCATGCACTTAATTAACACAACCACATTCTGAGGATGCATGTTATCAGCACCACATGCCCTGGTCTAACAAAAACCACGGCAAAGTATTAGCAATGAAATCCCTGCTTTGCAGAAAAAGTAACAGCAAAATGCTCCTACACCACGTACCAAATGGCACGTCTTCTGTGGCATCCCCACCTTCCTCGCCTCCCTCTTCCTGTGGCTGGTCCATCTGTCCTCACTTGGGAGCTCTGATTTCACACATCTTTCCCCACCACAGCTCCCCTGCTCGCCGAGCGCTCCTCAGACGCTCCGTGATTTGCAATCCTGCAGCAGTTGCACTGTGCGGTTTCCCATCTCTCCCGGGCTGCCCCGACTTCTGTATTTCCTGCTGCCAACAAACCCCCCTTACACCCATTGCCAGGGCCCCCCAGGGCACCGTTTCCACCCACCTCGTGTGGCCTGTGCTCTGGATGTCTGTGAGCTCCCCACACGCTCTGCCTGCCGAGTCCCACTCACCCGTTCCCTGCCATAACCAAGTGGTTCCCTGCCTTAACCAATTAATCCTGCTGGCAGGAGGATGGAGAGAACTTTGCAGAGTGGCCCTATCCTTCCTCTGTTCCCCTCCCCATTCCCCTGGAGACCCTCCACACCAGGAAGGCTGATGACAACATGCTGAGCTGTACCACCATAGATGTCCAGCTCAGAATCTCCCACCCTACTTAACCCCCTTAAGAAACTTTCCCAATCCCAGATGAGTCCTGAGAAACATTCACTCAAAGAAGACTTCCCAGCTGCAGAGTCCTCAGTGCCAACAATATCTGCAGTCCCAAACCTGATGTGATCCAAGCTTGGACTGGACCTGTCAGATCTGCTCTGAAAAATTCACAGGCTAAAAACTCACTAGAAAAGGAGCAGAGCAGCTCTTTTGCTATCAGAGCAAAACAACATAAAAGCATTAATTACCATCCTTGCTTCCCCCAGGATTTACTTGGCCAACCAGGAAACAACTAAACTGGTTCCCTTTAAAAGTTATGGTACACTCTGTAGCAAAGATATTAAAATTTTCCATGTTTTTCTCTTCCTCAGATTGATTGATACTGCAAAAAGACAGACAAAGCTGTGGCTAGAGGAATTTTCAGGAGTCATTCTAAAGTAAATTTCCTATATTTAGTGAAATTGCATGCTGCTGATACATATTATTGGCCTACAGAATGAGACTCATCCACCCAAGGAAAAGGATTAACTGAAATATTGCCATTTCTAGGAATTAAAGTTATTGGAATTCAAGCTGAAGCCCATTTCCTATACGCAATCTTAATGTGATCCTCAGGGAGCTCTGAAATTATCATCTTCAAGTAAGTGATCTTTTCATGCAATTTTATTCTAGCACTATATCTAGGTATCTTCTCCATAACTTCTATGTCCACAAGCTTATTTATCTCCTTGCTAAAGTTCAAAATCTAATTTCCAACACAGGTTACTTACTGTAATAAACTGTACAAGCTTTAAAGTGACAAGTTGAAAGATACAATTTTTTAGAGTTATGAATTAATAGCCATATATGTCAAAGAAAGTGCCAACTTTTTCATATTTATAGATATATTATTGAAATGATAAAAAATGAACTGAGGAAAGAGAAAAGAAGTGAGGAGAACTACATATAATGAATCAAACATACTTAACAAGACATGTACAGACACTTTAGTGTGCATCTCTTTTATTACATTACATTAATCAAATTCTGCTAAAGACATCCATCCAAGCGAAGTGTCACAGTGATATTCTATAAAAACATTCTTTTGAAAAAGAGTCTTCCCTGACAGCGGTATCAACTCCACTGTCTTAAGTGATTGTCAGGACTGCATTACTCAGAAATTAAGAGAATTTATGTAAGTGCCTCACAAGCTCCCCGAAGAAAAAAAATAATTTAATTGGAGGAAATATACAAACTCTGATAAAGGCTGGTAAAACAGGGATAAGTGATTTCACTCAGGGAAGCATGAATGTTGGGGTTTTTTTCTGCTTCTTCCTCCTTTGGTTCACAGCACTGACAGACTTTCTTAGCCGGGAAAATCCTGGAAAAAAAATCTTCCCTTCTGTTAAAATGGGCAGACTATGTGCACTTTTGCTAAATTATCCAGCAAGACCTGATCAGCTGAGATTTGAGGCTTTTTTTCTTCCTCCATGTATTTATTTATTTATCCTAATGAGCCTACAAACAGCTCTCGGGAAGGCATTGGAGGTTTCTTTGCCATGCAGATGCGAGGACCAGATGTGGCACAGCTTGGCATGGCCTGGCTCTGGGGAGCAGAGACAGTTCTTGCAGGCTGGGCACTTGGGTCACGGCCACATGTGAGCTCAGGTTTACATTAGTCACGATCTTCTGCCTTCCTACTACCAGGCAGATGCTGCAAACCCATGATAACTCAGCATTTTTACAAGACATTGTACCTGTGTGTTTCATACTGGGATTTATAACGGGTCTGCAGTTGTTGCTTAAGAGGAAAATGATGTGGAGTTAAAATTTTGGTTTAATTCTGGCATTATTTCATCTCCTTTGAAAGAATCTAACCCAGGATTTCCTAACTTTGACCACACTTAGAAGAAAATATGAGTGCTAATATTCCCATCAAACAGAGAATTTGGATGAGAAGAAGTCATTTTCAGCCCCAGTGCCAGCAAGCCACAGAAAACGAAGGTAAAAGGGTATTGCATCACTTCTCCTCCATTATTTAGATGCAGTGGGATCCATAAATCCACGGAGGTGACATCCATTAGGTAGCATTAAGGTAGTGCTGGTATTCCCATTCAGCTCTGGGCTTCCCTTTGTGTGTGGGGAGTCGGTTTTACTTCCCTGCAAAGAAAGGGAAATGTCCTCACAGTAATCCCTGAGTGATGTGGCATCAAGTGTCAAAATATAAGATGAGGAAAGAAGGAACAGGGAATAGTTTCAACTAAATGATTCACTGACAGATCACAAAAGCAACGATTTGTTCTTCCCAATTATTCTCTAATTTCACTAATCAAACTATTAAGCCTGGATGTTATTCAAAACTCAAAGTCAACACTACAAAAAGCCAAACATGAAATCCACCATTTGCATAACTTATTAAGTGAAATATGGAATCCATGTGACAGACAGAACGTCAACTTCAAACTGTGTTTCCAGCCACAGCGAGAGCTGTTTGATCTACACGGGTTAGTTCCCTACCAGGAAAAAATCACACACACACACACACACAGATATATACAGAATTTGCCAAAGTAGTCAATGCAGAGCGATTTTGCAGTGAACTTTGTAAATGCAGGAGAACTGTGAACGCATCGGATCAAAATTCTGCCACGAATTCAAACTAATATTTACCGAACACCCGGTTCACTGCTCGCTCAGCTGCTCTTATCAATGTTTTAATAAACTATAAATCCTAGCGAGCCCTGAGGCAACTTAACTGCTGTAGTGATGCTGGAGGGTGATTAGGAAAAAAATTAAAGATAAGATCCATTGTTTTTTTCATGGTTGTGCACATCATTTTTCTATTTCTGATGCTTTATGTGTGATAATCTGAGCTTCCTCAGAGGTAAATTCTCATCTAATCGTCAGTCCCCACACATCAACAGAACATATCCTATGTGGTCTAACAACAACAAGAAAAAAAAAAAAAAACAGAGAGCAAGAAGTGCTTCATTAACAACATGGATTTAACCTACCGTAAGCTCATTTTTAGGCTGCAGCAAAACCCTGGAAAAGGTGAAAATTAAAAGATGTCACCTAAAGAGCTCTCTAAAATTAGAATTAATTTTAATCTGCCTGGAAAAAAAAAAAAAAAAGAAAAAAAGAAAAAAACCTGAATGGTTCTGAGAGTTATGAAGAGGAGGTTATTTTAAAATATATACATAATATCAAACAAAAGGAATGAGAAGCCCTTTTTCAAAGGAGCAGGGCAGACCTCATGCTCTGCTGCTCAGATTTAAGCCTAAACCACACGAAAATGCACTGGCAGAGCCCATCTTGTGGCATTTCTGATATGAACAATGCACGGGGATGGGGTCCTGGCGCAGCCAGGTGAGGGCAAGAGGAGGAAGGGCACAAAGGGGTGGCAGAGGAGGTGCAGAGGGATCACGTCTCGTTTTGGTAGCCCCACAGGTGCCAGAGAAGGATCTTGGGTTTGAAAGGGACGTTTAAAAGCCGTGTCAGTATGTTCTGCTCTGGAACTGCTCCAGGCAGCACTGGGAGGAAGGAGATATCTCCTCTTGTTATTTTTGGGTTGGAGCATCCCTGCTCCTGACGGGTTCTTTTGCTTGTCTGATTCATCACAACCAGAGCAATAAACCAGGAGGACGAGCTGGATTAATATCAGGTGCATCATTAACAAAGGTTTCCCCCTTTCCCAGTGTTTCCCCCTCTGTCCCTGCCTGGGTCTGCTCTGCTCCCCAGGCAGCCCATCCCTGGCTCTTCCAAGCCAGGCTGACCTTTCTCTGCATACACAGCCCTGCCAGGATCAGCCCCAGCAACTGGAATTTGTCTCCCTCTAAGTGACAGCTGCCATTTTAATGATCCAGCAGCAAAGGTGAGTTTCATCTCAGGAGGCAGAGAGAGAATGCAAAATAAAGAAAGGGAAAAAAAAAAAAAAATGTTTCCATGAGGAGCTCCTGAAGATCAGATGGTTAGGAAGTGATTTGGGGGTGAATTCTATATTTAAAAAACATTTTTAGCTAATTTAACAGATAACTAGTTCCTACATTGCACTGATGTATATTTATAACTCTTTTTGAATGAATTTTGTATTAAATTGCTGATTTTCAGCGGTTCTTAACAGAATTCAACTCTTCCCTGTCCTCATCTGCCTGGTGAGCTTGTCCAAAGACAGACTCAGCCAGACTATTACACTTAAAAATCATTTCAATGACTTTCCCCCTTGCTAATGAGATGGAGTGATTAGAAGAGCTCTCACCATTACCCCACCATTTTCCTTTAAGACACATATGAAAATTCCTTCCCTTTCTCAGCCCTGGCACGTTCAGAGTTACTGTTCCCACTCACAGCTGTCACTACCATGCAAACTTAATAAATTCCATCTATGCATGACTTACTTAGCTAACCTCCATCCACCAGAGATACACTCTTCTTACTCAGACAAGCAGGACAATAACACAGTAAAGCTTCAAAACAATAGCTCTCATGTTTCAAATATGTATAATATTGCAAGGGGCTTATCCCAGCCCTGGTGATCCTACCCTAACAGAAGGGAGCTTTTCTTTCACACTATTTAACTTTTGGGATTTTTGTGTTTGGAAGGGTACGGTTTGTTGTTTTGGTTTTGATTTTTTTGTTTGTTTGTTGTTGTTTTTTTTGTTTTTGTTCGTTTGTTTTATTTAATGGGGTGGTTTTGGTTTGCTTTTATTTTTTAATACAGAACTAGTTTGTAAATTATTAGGAAAGGAAATCTAAATAAAAATAAAATTAAAAGAGCTATTTTAAAAGGAAAAAGATAATTATAAATGAATAATTAAATAAAGGAAGAGTTAAAATTAACAGTGTTTCAGTGAGCAGAATACACCCCAAAACACAGCCAGATTCTTAACTACCCCACCTCTGAAATTTCCAGTAACAAATGAACCCCCTGGAAGCGCTGCAAATTCAAATCCACATAACCCAGAGTAAAATCTGGCCCCTGAACAATTTTATTAGAAGCAAATTTGCCATGCACATTAAACCCTCCCCACCAACAGCCTCAGGCCACATCATCTGGGACCCTGCCCCGTTCCCCTCTGCCACCTTGTCTGTCAGGAGAGCAATCAGCACTTTTTGGAGGAGCTCAGCATCTTTCAGAATTAACACCGCAAGAGAAGTAATCATGCCTGTGTTAAATAAATACTTCCAAATGCCAGGTGAAGTGCACATCAGAGCCCATCAGGCAGCCACACAAGGTATCTGGAGGCAGAAGAACAAAGTATGCTTCACTTTGCATTAGAGCGGGCGAGCGCTGAAGCCCACGAGCAACAGAAAAATGCAGGGTGAGTAATTTTTACTAGGTGCTTCCCTGCAAGATTTCCTGGGGCCAAGCACTGTCCTGGCTGCGTAATTTTGATTAAATCAATAGCTGTTTATCAGTGTGCCATAAAACGACAGGAGCCAGATGCAAAAGGACTGAAACTAAACATAGGTAAGCGAGAAACAGTGGCAGGGCTGATGATAACCGGTAATTTCTAGGCTGATTAACTTGGGCGTGAGGATGGGCTTTGGAAAGGTTCACTCAAGCCTTTCATCACTCTGTTTCTCTTGCTGGATGTCCTTTAGATGATATTAAATGATGGATTTCTCAACAGGTTTAATCTGCTAAATTCCCCATCCCTGGAAGTGTTCAAGACCAGGCTTGGAGCAGCTTGGTCCATTGGAAGGTGCCTCTGTTCTTGGCAAGAGGGTTGTAACAAGGTGGTCTTCAAGGTCCCTTCCAACCCAAACCACTCTGGGATTCCATGATTCTACAGTACATTGCCTGGGTGCTGTGATATTATGATCGAGTGCAATTTTAAAGGTGTGAATCCAGACAAGAAGGATTTGAAGCACAATTGCAACTATCAGAATATATCTTTCCATTCTGTTTACTTTCTATTTTAGAGTTTTGGGGCAAACTTGACAAAAAAGGGGCCACAAGAAGCAATGTGCTCTTGGATCACCTTCTCCTCCCTTTGCCCTGTGCTGTTGTTGACCTGACCTGGAGTCCATGGTCCTTGGATTCCAACCCTTTGCTCCAACCAGATCCTGCCAGGTGCTCCTGCCAAATCTGGATCAGAGGAAGCTTGAGGACATCCAGGGAGTCTACAAGAAATCTGGACTTTTTTCCCAGGCCAAAGTCCACCCGTGGTACTTGTTCTAATCCCTCAAGGAAAAAGATTGAAGATTGCACAACAAATGGGATGCACAAACATTTCAGAAAGATGCAATGCATAACAAACATAGTTTAAAGATGCCATTTCTTACGGTTCATTCATACAATTAAATTTCGTTATAGTCTCAACTTCCATGTGGAAAATGGATGTCATAGAGCACATATAAATTATTCACATCTTTACTAAATGAAGGGTTATCAAAAAATTGTCATGGGCTATCCATATACAGTATGGCTTGAGCCACAACTGACAACCTAACTAATATTTTTAATATCCTAGTTATTTCATAATTACAAGAACACTGATATTTTACAGTATTAGTTCAAAGTGTGAAACTAGGAAGACAAGTAAACTTGGTGAAAACTCTGAGCTGGATCCTGCGTCCTTTGAAAAGCCCAAGCTGGAAGCTCACGGTGTTTTTATGGACCGGTGGGTACTTTTGGGTATGCACAGAATGAAGAAATAGAGCCCCATAGTGGTTAATCCCCAAAGCTAAAAATAAAAACAAAACAAAACCCTACTGAAACCAGAGCCTTTTAAGCTGCTCTCATATTTTAAGCGAGTTATTAAAATGTTAATTATCTGAATAACATTATGCTTGAACACAAGGGGAAAAGACATTTTGAAAATTGTGCGCTTTTTTAACTGGGAGGGTAATTCACAGATTTCTTCCAAAATGACAATTTCTTTTTTATTCAGCAGCTTGAACACTAAGTCAGAGCTCTCTTCAGACTGCAAATATAGCAATTATCCCAAGTAATGCTTTGACACTGTTACCACAGGCAAGTGGCCAAAGTGCATCAGCAGTCAAAATATCTAAGCAAGTTAACAAGCTCCTTTTACTCTCAGCAGAGCAGGAGAAGAAAGGGAATCCAACCCCTGAGAAATGTTAAAATAAAGGAGAAAGAAAAGCTGCTGGTGTTTGTTAAAGAAAATGGTGTCACTGTCTGGGCCTGATCAAGGTGTAGTGCCCGAGCCCCTGACAGATGTCCCTGGCTGCGCGGGATGGGGAGGGCTCTCCCGCGGCACCGCTGCCGCGTGTCCCCGGCTAATGACTGGCGGCAGCCCACCAGGACCTGCCGTCAGCCCACACCTTGCTCCTCGCTTTGGTGCTCCTCTCTCCCCTCTCTCTTTGCCCCATTTTTCTTCCTTTCTTTTTTTTTTTTCTTTTTCAGCTCCATTTGCAAAATACCCCCACATGTACCATACAAAAGACATCTCAACTCATTAAGGAAATTCCCAAAGAACTATTAACAAATCATTTTGCTTCAGCCAGAGATATCAGATTTAATTAGGTGAGCGGTGTTGATGGGGTGCAAAAACAAAAGCCATCTCCTGTCTGAAAAGGTTCAGGTCCTGTGTAGGCCCCATTCTTTCCTCCATGGCACAGACAATAATTGAGCATTTTTTTAAAGGACATAGGGATGAAAAGAGGAGTCTGTCTCGCAGACAAAAGCTTTCAACTAAGATTTGTTTTCCTTTCTCACCAGGTGACTTAAAGGGAAAAAATCTTCATCTGTAAAGAAATGGCTACAACCTACAGTGAGAACACAGCGACTGAGAATATAAAACAGTTCTAACAAGCATAATTTTTGCAAGTGATTAATCAAAATGTATTTAGCCAGTCATTTTCAATGATAATCAAAAGACCCGCTTAAAACAATAATCATTTTGCAATAATAACAGCTATGTTCATTCAAATGCAGGCAGGCTCTGCTGCCTGGAATGAAACGTCTACGTTGGCCCTGCCACAATGCCCTGAATCACTAAAGGGTTTCTCTGAGTGGGAAATCACCAGCATGGAAACTACAGGTTGCACGGATTAGGGTCCTGTAGAGCTCAGGAATGCAAAGCACCGGGGAGCCAAAGGTTTATTTCTCCTCTCTTGTTTTAAACCTTTGGTTTTGGAGGTCTGGCCAGCTGTCAGTTTAGGGCAATATTATCTGGGTGGTAGGATAATACTGGCACGTTACTCAGTGTGTAATGGGAATGTTTTTCTAACAGCTTCCAGAGGCTCCAGAGATCACATATTGTTAAAGACAAGACTCATTCCTTTTTTTAAAATGCATCTGCAAATTAAGAGGCTTAAGAAATACTAACAATTGACATCTGCCTTTGTGGTACCAGCTATTCCTCCAGACCTTTAAGCATATTCCTCATCTCTTCTTCCCTCTCATATTGGATTAAAAAAAAAAATAAAAAAAAAATCCCACATTAGTCATTGGCATATCAGAGCTGAGACCACTCTGGGCTCTTCGAATATATCTTTATAATTTAAGGCTTACAAGGAGCATGCACCAATTAACACCGTGGAGCAAGCTTTTGGTACAAATCATCATTAAATAAACACACTGAAGCTTTTCAGATCCAGGAGCTACAAATGATAACAAAAGAAATCAGCAGATCCAGCGGGAATGAGCAAAAACCTCCTCCAAAACACACTCTGATGCCACTACACAAAAAACAGAGGCTGGCAGAGACGTCATCAGCAAAAAAGGGGGAAAAAAAAAAAAAGAAAAAAAAGTTAAAATCTGCCATTTTAAACAGTTTGAAAATGTTTAACAGAATATATTTTATGCCTGTGGGAGATAAGGACAGGAAGAGTAACAGGACACTCTTCTAGTCTTGAAAGTCACCAAAAAAATAATTTGGAAGTATTTTCAACTTTATTTTATCTGAAGCCCTGACAGTTAATTTGGTGTGAAAAACTGCAACAGTAGAAAACAGATGTTAAGGGGCAAGCATATAGTTAAGGTCAAAGCAAACATAAAACACCGCTTCCATTTCGAGGGGAAGGAAAAAAAGATTTGTCCAGCAACAGGTTTTATGCTAAACCTGCTTTTTTATTGTTCTGCTTGTGATATCTGTAGACTACACAATGCAATACTGTCTGCCATAGTGCAATACCTCTCAGCACCAGTAATTTAAGACTTTCTTCTCTGTAATACACTAAACCATCATAACCTGTCTCTTCCTATTTAGTTTAACCTACAACCACCACATACTGATTTGGCTGTGTGTGGCTTTCTCTATTGCCATTTATTACTCCGCTCGACTCCTGAAATTCTGTTTGCAATTTAAGGCCACAAATTAGAAGCGTAAGTCATCTGTTTCCTATAATCCCCCTGTCAGGGCTGGAATCACATTTGGAGCTGAGCACCGAGCGCGGTCCTGGGCCGGCGCTGCCGCCCCGATTGGCCACGCGGGCTGAGAGCTGCTCTGGGAATAAAGAGCGGGAATGGGAACGGGAATGGGAGCGGGATGGGAACGGGGAGGGGAGAGGGATGGGGGCGGGATGGGAACGGGGATAGGAACGGGGACGGGAGCGGGGACGGGAACGGGGATGGGAGCGGGGACGGGGATGGGGATG
>WAAG01037717.1:147239-173979 GCA_013390105.1 Tichodroma muraria | reverse complement strand
TAATTCGAGGTGACCTGTAAGATCTTCCACAGATGAAGAAAAATTTGCTAATGAACCTCACAGCTCCAGACAACTGACTCAGATTTCTTAAATTAGACAGAGCCTGGTGCTAACGACAACACTTATTGCCTAATCCAAAAACCAAAGTATGTTTTGCCCATGCTATGCAATCCATAATAAATGTTTAAACAATCTATGTGATTTCCAAAGTCCAGGAAAACCTCTGAAATGGGTTTCATCTCTAGGCACCTCCTCAGGGTGGAACAAGATCTCCTGGAAATGATTAACACCGGCCCTCATTTCACTGCACTTCTCTTCTGGAGAGCCACGTGCTCCACTTGCTCCGGTGGCAGAGAGAAGCCAACCCGTAGGAAATGGGTCTGTTGCAGTTTACAATGCCTTTTAGCATGGCAACAGTAAAATCCAAAATAGATTTTTAAACCAGAATCACATTTACATATGTATTGATTCCTTTCCCTTTTGTAGTGGTGGTTAACGCAATCTGATGAGCGGCATGCTGAATATTTGAACACTATGAAAATCTGCTTTTTAGGATATGTGTGTGATAACTTGGATGCCACTAATATAATTTTAAACTTTTACAGCATGCCAAAACATCTGACAAATTTGGTACCTTATTTTAAGGGGATTTGGCATTTTTCTGTGCTGGTTTCTTCAAACATACGTAGCAGATTCACTTACTACTGAAGTGCAGCAACCTCCGGCTCAGCACATATTAACTCTTTCACAGCACAGGACAATGCACTTTTATTTTGTATTGGAGTGAAAAATATTGCACCCAATTAAAATTGCATGGAAAATGAATGTAGGAAAAAATTAATTACCCAAGCTGGAATTTGTCTAGGATACAAAGGCTAACACCCATATAGTTGTTTTTTTTTTTAAAAAGCGTAGTCCCTATAATGGCCATATTTAATATTTTATACGTGACCTTAGGTTAAATCCGAAAAATCTGCTACAGATCAATTATAAACCACTGATTTATCCTTGAAAAGGAAGAAAACAAGTAGTTTTCTAGTAGCGCTGAAGAATGTTACAAACATCAAAGATCTTGCCCTTTTCCTGATAACACAGAAATCAGGCACTGATGGAAAAAAGCTCTCCCGATCACCAAGTAATGAAACAGTAATGAGCATGGCAGACAGCTCCTCTGCTATCTCATTACAATGCGGGGTATTGTGGTGTGTTTGCCAACATTTGAGAGAAAGGGAAAAAAGGCTGACAGTCTCTCCTAAGAGGAAAGGCTGAGAGAACTGGGATTCTTCATCCTGAAGAAGAGAAAGCTTTTGGGGTGACCTGATTGTGGCCACTCAGTACCTGGAGGCACCTGATGAGAAAGATGGTGAAAGACTATTTACAAGAATTTGGAGTGACAGAACAAGGGGGAACATCTTCAGACTGAGAGTAAGTTTAGGTGGGATATTTGGAAGAAATTTTTTCCCATGTGGGCAGTGAGGCCCTGGCACAGGTTGCCAAGAGAAGCTGTGGCTGCCCCATCCCTGGAAGTGTCCAAGGCCAGGCTGGATAGGGCTTTGAGAATATTGATCTAGTAGAAGGTGTCCCTGCCCATGACAGGAACGAGATGCCCACCCAAACCTTTCTGGGATTCTGGGATTCTCTGTCTATATATATATATAATTTTCTGTGAGGAAAATGTTAATTAATGTATGACAGTTTTATTTCTTCTTGACAATAATAATCCTCCAAAAACTGCATTCTTGATTTAAACGTTCATGGATCTGGTTGGTGGCTGAGCCATAACACCAAAGGTTGACTTGCTTAATTGTTAAACTGGCAACAAATACCCCAAGAGTAAACAGTCCAACATATATTTACTCATAAAATTCCACCACAAGATCAATTTTTCTGTTCAAGAGATGAACATGTGGCAGTTTTGTTACCTATGTCCTATTCACCTGGAAATGAACATTATTTCTCAGAGGTCCACTGAACTCAGCAGAGAAGGAATCATGGCACTGGCAGAGGAGTTTCACATGAAAGAGTTAATGCATTTGCAACCGCCAGACAAAAACACGAATCTTTGCAAGTCCTGCTGTAATGCGGCTCCCCTGATTGCCTCAAAAAGACAAATTTCTGTTACAACACGGAAGCGTTATAAACTAAATTCACCAGAGTCCCGTTGTGCCTTAGCTAGAGAATATGATTCCTGTATTAAGTGCTTTTAATTTCAGTGCTGGGGAGCTGGTTTAAAACCGTCTGCTAATTTGCGGTGCTGTAACAGCCGCACTCTTGTCTTTGCAATCAGAGGCAGAACTTCTTTAATGTGCCTCTTCTCATTCCACTTTGCTCAGAGATAAGCCTGGGCAGCTCTCCACCTGTCTTGGCAAATAAATCAGTTGTGTGAAGGCTCCGACAGGTGAATTTGTCAAGCCTTAATATGCTCCTGGTAGGAGTGAAATCCTCCCATGACAGGTGATCATAGAATCCCAGAAGGTTTGGGTTGGAAGGGATCTTAAAGACCATCTCCTTCCAAGCCTGTCTGCCATGGGCAGGGAAATTTCCCACCAGACCAAGATTCTCAGAGCCCTGTCCAACCTGGCCTTTAACACTTCCAGAGGTGGGGCAGCCACAGTTTCTCTGAGCAACGAGTGTCAGGGCCTCACTACCCTCGCAGGGAGGAACTTCTTCCTAATATCCCATCTAAACCTGTCCTCTGCCAGTGTGAAGCCATTCCTCCTTGTTCTGTCACTTCAGGCTCCTGTAGAGAGTCCCTCTCCAGCTCTCTTACAGCACATTTAAGAAGGTGCTTAAGGATCTCTCTGGAGACTTCTCCAGACAGAACAACCACAATATTCAGCCTAAACCTACCTCATCTCTCCTGTCTCTCAGGGCCACCATCCTCCTTCTTAATTTCATCAGGTTCTTGAGGTGCTGACCCTCAGGAACCCAAAACTTCAAAATGATGAGCCTGCTGAGGATGATCTTGTAAAATGTGTTTGATGGCACCGCATACCTGAGTCCTGCAGGCTGACACAGGACCGTGCACTCAGTATCACCCCTGCCACCACCACTCCCTGCAGCTGGAGGCATTGCAGAGCAGAAGGAATGTGTCCACCTTTCTCATCATCAGCTTGTAAAAATAGCCAACAGCTGTCCTAGGCCTTAAACATGACAAAATACTTGAAAAACATCCAATTGGCCAAATACTGAAAAACTTCCTGTGGGGAACATCAAAGGAACTTCAAGCGGATGTGGTCCCCTGCTCCATGCATCCCATGCACTAAAAGAATGTCACAACACTGTTGAAGGTTACATGATATAACCTGGCACAAGGTGGTAAATACTGGAGGCTTGGGAAGAAAAATCCCCAAGTTCAGTACAAGTAGTAGATATTTCACTGGAATTTATTGTGGCAGGTGGAAGTAGGGTACATGACAATGACCTGTAAACCATAAACTTGTAGGTATACTTTTTTCCCCTGTGAAAATGAATTATTTTCAGGTATTCAACATATCTCTGATTCTAATTACTAGGCAGACCAAGACCACTCTGAACATTTGACCTAAGTAGCTTCATTTCTTTGTTTAATAACAGATTTACTTGAGGCTGGTACAATATGTGAAAGGAGCTCGGCTCCAGTGCTGGGAACAAAAATGGAGTATTAATTAATTATTTAATTCCTTTTTTAATTACTATTGTATCAGAATCTTAAAGTGGGGCATTTCCCTGTGTCAGGAAATGGCTTTTAAAAATGCATCTCTACAATAAAAAGTAAAAAAAGGAAAAGGAAGAAGAAAGAAAAAGAAAAAGAAATCATTCTTCTTCAAATTGAAACCAGCATAAAATATTACCCCAAAAGACCTGAGCTGATTTCTTTATAAATGAGCACAACGTTAGAACCATGGCAAAGGCAAATTGGCCTACAAGAAAACTGACAGCTTTATAGCCCCTGCCTCTGATTGAAATGTTGGGAAATCTCTTGGCAATTCTCCCAGACATCCAGGTAGAACAGTGAGTTCACTGATTATGTTAACTAAAACAATCTGCCTTTGCACAAACGCACCTCGAGCCCAGCCAAGTGTGAAGGCTTATCAACGTGCCAGACCAAGAAAAAGACCTATTTACCTGCAGAGAGCAGCTAAACGACAAGGCTCTGCAAAACAACCCGGGGATATCAGTGTGCAGGGCTTCTTTTATTGTCATTTTTTTTAATATAAGGCCTAAAGGAAGGCAATGAGGCCTCGGCGGGACCGCATGGGTGTTAAACAAGAGGATTCCAACCGCTGTGTTTGAACCCTGGTAGTAATCATTAATAACGAGAAACACCATCCTGAGGAATGTGGTAGTAAAACACATATAAGCAGGGAGAATAAGCTTAATTCTGGGAGAAGAAGGCTCAACGCAGTCCTTAGCTGTTATCTTTTGAGCCTGCCATGGCGCAGAGGAAGCGCTGCCAGGACACGGGAATCCCACTCGCGGGGCGAACAAGGAGATTGTTTATGTTTTCTAAAGGGGGAAAAAATGAGAGCCATAATAAACCCAAACAATAAAGATTACCAAAAGAAACAATGCTGTTAAATGGCAATCTTTTGAGGTGAATGCATAGCTGAATGTTATTTTAAACAGCACATAACCCAGGGAATTATGATGTTGTTTACATAGGCCTGTCTCTTGGAATCTGTATATGTTTAGAGTTTGGTTTGTTATATGTCTTGGTTAAGCTCTCCAATATGACTGTCTTCTGAAAAAGAGCCCTATGCTGTGCTAAAACTTAGCTCCAGCAAGTCAAAAATACAGAGAAAGTACCTTAAGTAATGTCCCTTTCCCCAGAGATGTCCTTGGTAGCAGTCAGTAATGCAATCAGATATCCAGGGTTATTTCGATTGCCTGCCAAAACATCACTCATGTCTATTAAAGCATCCTGAAAAACACCATTACATCAATTCCAGCAACGGCATAATTATTCTTCTTTCTGGAATGTCTTCTGATGTGAGTCACCCTGCCGGCGTGGGATTTCTCTGGAAAGAGGCTGTAGGAATGTCCCAGAGGCTGCGGGGTAGGGTGGGGGCCGGCAGCGAGATGCTCTCATCCCAAAATTTGGTGGATGCCCAGGATGGTGGCTGGATGCACCATGCAGTGACACCCCACCAATGACTTAGACACAACCCCTTTTGAAGAAGACGTGGAGCCCCAACAGGCTTCATTGCACTGATACATACAAAATTGAAATTTTGAATTTGGAAAAAGCACTTTTTTGCAGCTGCAAACCAAAGCAAAGCAGTGACACAGATTTTTTTTCTGAATAACCTGGGCTTCTCCTTAAAAATGCAGGCAGGAAGTTTCTAGGAAGCACAAGGCATACAGTAGGTTACAGTAGTTTATGTATTAATGAGCATACTTCTGCTCATTCCAGCTGGAATTATCCCAGGACTTCTACATGGGCAATGCAAACCACACCTCCTAAATCCAGTGTAACATGACTTCCACTGTGACTGTAGTTAGAGAGTCCTTAGGAACAGGAGGACTATTATGGTTCCACGTTTCAAGAATTAACAAAAATCTATAGGGAATCCATGTGAGAAGTTATGGGTTTGATTCCACTAGTGTAAATCCCAGTTTATTTGAGGCCAATGTATCATCTAGCTCAACACTCAGAGGAGAGTTTGTCCCTCTGCTTTCCCCTTTGATCTTCCTAACTGAAAGGTATGACCTGATGAGACTCTGCTTCATTGCAGGGATAGTACTGGTAGAATAACATAGAATTAATTTTTCATTTTGGAAGAATTAAAAGCATTTGATATTATCGCTAAAAATCGCAATTAGATCAAAAGTCATCCCTAAAGGATACTACTTATAGATATTTTTTACCAGGACTGCAGAAATGGACAAGTGCCATTGCTTAAAAAGGCAAGTAATTTTTTCTTTTATTGCTTTGTATGAACATCCAAACTGCTCATGAAGCTGCGGTAATGCCAACAGACTTGGGATGGAGACCTGGCCTTGTTGAAATCAGTCAAATACCCAGAAAATTTAAAATATGTGTCTTTTAAGCCACATACTGCTTGCTAAGTATCAGATAGTCCACACCAACAAAACATAAAGCATTTAATCAGCTATCAGATAAATCCTAGAGTCACAATCCAAATGAAAGCATGGGAAACGCTCTTAAAAAAGACCCTTTTAGCATGAAGGGGAAAAAAAATAATGATAATTGAAATGCTGAATATTCATTCACATTGCTCTTCTAGGCATGAGGACAAATGTGACATTCTTCTCCGGGCTGCCTGCTTGATGCTGCTTATTAGAAAAATAAAACCTCTAAAATTTCTCTCCTTCCTTTGGACAAAGGGCTCTCAGGCCCAGGGTGGGATTTCTGTGTGTGTCCTGCGCAGGGCCAGAACAAAACCTCGTCCCACCAAACTTCAGTCATCACCTCCCTACAAGGAGAAGGGACATGAACAGGCCATCAGCAGGCAAAGGTTTAGACTATTTGTTACACAAGAAAAAGTCACCAGTAAAGTGAATGTGAATAGATCCGTTTTATCAATGAAAAAAAAAGGAGGCAGAGAAGCATGAAAAATTCTCATACTTTTCAGCAGGATATTTTCTTGCATTTGGCATTTATCACTGTTTAATCTATTTTATGTTTTCTTGATTGTTTATTGTAAAATGGGATAGATACTTTGACCAAAGCTAGGGCAGGACATGAGTCAATATACAGCAGCAACAAATATTTAGAGGCAACAGATTTGTAATAATTAGATGGAGACAAGAGATGATGAATTGGTAAATCTGAAAGTCTTTACAAACTCTGAAAATCTCAGATGATCGTTTAATCCATCAACTGTCTTCTTAAGAAATACAATCACAGAAACTCCTGCCAAAAAAATCCTTGCTGTAATCCTACCTTTATCTCATCCACAAATACACGTTTTCTATATAAAGACACGATCCCTCTTAAAAGGTCAGCATTTGTAGTTGTCCACCAAACACCCCAATATGCCCACACAGCCGTGCAAGGTCTCAGCTGTGTCTCTTTTATAACCCACAGCCACTTTTATGGCAAACAGGGGAAATCTCCCATTTCTACATGGCACACATATGTTTCTCCTCGTACCAACTTCCACTTCTGTTTCTCGCAGGTTACACACGGCTTAGATCCCCTTTTAGCCCAACGTGCACTGAACTTACTAAAGATGAAGTGAACAGGCATTTCCTCATAGCACTGCCTCACACATGGGACAGCTTAATGGCTTCGCAATTAATATATGCATAAGTACAACCTGCATTAGGGGTGGTAAAAGGAAAGTTGGCTCCTTGATTACACATCATTAAATAAAACTGAGGTTCTCGTGTTCGGTGCAAGCATGTGATGTACCTGTTCAAAGGAAGAATATTGTGTGAGTCTGCACATATTCCTACCCCTACGTGTGGTTAAGCTTGCTCTGACATGATTCTCTCTTTTTTTTTCAGCCTATGGAAACCACCTGGTCTCACGTTTCCTGGTGACAAGCAGCAATTTTAAAATGATGCTGCACCAAATCACACTAACAGTAAGAGAAAGCCTGGCCCAGGAGCTATTTACTTCTGAAAATAAAAACAACAACAACAACAAAAAGAGGATATTTTATCTGAGCATGTTACAAAGAACTACTGCACGATGGCAATGGGGCCCCAGAAAGGGAAAAGCTGAGGAACTCTTGCTTTATAGAAATCAAGGATAAATATCCTTTCTTACATTCGAGGAATGAAAATAGGTTTAAAAATCCTGAGGAGGGTTGGGGAGCTGAACTCGGTTTCTTTAAGCAGAGCCTTCATATAAATTCCAACTCTTCAGTTAAATGGAAATGCTTAAGCCTATAAAACTAGAAGGAGATGAGGAAAGGGAGGAATCCACATACATGAAACCAGCAGATACAGAACCATTTTATACAGTTCAGTAGGCAGGCTAACATGAACTTAATAGTGACAATTGTTTTAAATTGATTCAAATAACAAATACACATTTCAGAGATTATGAAGTTTTGCACTGCATTTTTCTTTTTATCTTTCAAAGAAAACAATGCTAATAGTTTCCTTTTTCCTACGCTCAATGACTATTTACTACTTTCTTGATGTGGACTTTCAAAATACAAAGAAGATTTGGCAAGTTTTCAAAGTCTTTCTTCAAAGTCAGCTCTTAAGTACTTTTTACAAAAACATGAAGAATACTTCTTACTACGGAGAATTGATAATGTACTGCTTTCGTTATTTGTATATGAAATACTGTCAGATAAATGCACATGGATTCATTTGTTTGGACCTTCTCTGTTAACCTTCTGTATGAAATTGATTTCGATTGATCACACAAGTCAGGAAAGTAACAATTGCTTTCAACCAAGAGCTGCTTCAGACATTATAGACCCAAGTTCCAAAGGAAAAAAACTTACTATACTTGCAAGTTTAGAGTCAAACTTGGCAGTTCTTCCAAACAAAGTGGTCAGAAGAAGAAAAATAAAAACAAACATCCTTCCAAGATTTTTTTTTTCTTCAATTGCCATACAAAATAATGGTACAAGTATGTCACAACCCTTTCCGAATGTTATTCATGAAGACATAAGAAAAGTGTCCTAAATACTTTGTTGCCAGAAAGTTAACATTTGTAGAGCATTTTGAGAATTTAAGGAACTTTAGAAAGTTGACAGCTCTTTGCTGCTGCACAGAGCTAAACTTAAAAACAGACACAAATCAAAGCAGCCCACTCCAAGTGACAAACCCGAGCGGTCAGACCATTTGTAGCCAAGCACTGTTTGTTAGAGGTGTACTGAACCAGGGGCCAGATCCAGGGGTGATTTGTAAGGTGGTGCAAATTAAATTGTGTAAGTGGGAGTAAGTAGATGTGAGTGAGTGTGAGAGCCTGGGCTGGGGGATGCTCACACGCCAAGGGGCCTGGGAAAGGTATCAGGAGGGAGAGAAGCAATCCTTAAGGCTAAGGGGATTTCTCCTTCCAGACATGTGTTAGCTAGAGTGGTAGCACAAACCTTGTGCACTCCTTGTCACCATCCTGCAGAAGAGGCTGTGGGGAGCATCCCCCAGCCCTGCTCAGAAATACCCTCTGGGTTAGTTCAGAGGTGCCCTGTCAGCAGAGATGGAGTTCAGGTTGTGTTGGTGGAAGTGGGCAACGAGCATCTCCACCACCTCTTCCTTCCTGCCAATCCCTGCGGGCAGTGGTGATGAGCAGGACCATTTTCAGCTGTCACAGTGGCTTCCCAGAGGAGCATGTCTCTGCTTTTACCCCAGTTGTGGGTCTTTCTCTGATTATCTCCAGAAATTACACTCTGGCCTTCATTTCCCTCCCTATCCCTAATGCCCCTGTTCCTCCAATTTCCTGTCTCCGGTGCTGACACCTCTTTATTCGTCTCCCATCTTTTCTCTGTCTTGTCTATTTAGACTGTAAATTGTTTGATAAAGGGACGATGACTTAATAGGTGTTTGCACTACATCTGGCACCATTTGGTCTTAATCTCAGCTGGGACATGAAGTCTCTACTATTAAGCTAATAATTAATAATGATTAGGTCCTAAAGCAGCAACATGAAACTCCACTAACCTTACCCACTATATCCTCTCCCTCCTCTATTTCTTCTAATGCCTGCTGGCTTCTGCAGGGATTGTTCCTGAGCCATGGCAGCTGAGGGGCAGCAGGCATTGCTGCTCAGTAGCCCACTGGATACGTTGGAAAAAGGAAAGGTAAACTGGGAATTATGTTAAATGCAAGTGCAAGATCTCACAAGAACTTGTAATGTGTTCTTATGACGGGGCTGTGCTATGCATAATATAAACAGCTGTATGTAAGGGAGATCGCTGCTCTGTTTCAGGAAGTAATAGCTAAAGAAGCATTTATTTCTGACAATTAATGGACATAAAAGCCTATGTGCTATCTAAAGAGGGGAAGATTAAAGGAGGGAAGTAGCTTATACTATTGGATCTGCCGCACCAAAACAAATAACCTCACAACTTCATTTTGTACAGAGCCTTCCATGAAGCCTGGATAATAAAATGCTTTACAGTGAGCAAAGAGGGAGGGAGGAGCAGAAAGCAGAACAGATATGTTTTGAGCCGAGATTGGATCCGAAGCAGCGGAGCTGTGCCAAGCAGCAGGAGCTGCAGAGGAGAAGCTCTCACCCCAGCGGCAGCAGGAGCCCGGGACAAGCCAGGCAGCGGGCTGGGCTCAGCCTCAGCCGTGTCAGAAGGAAAAAAAAAAAAAAAGAAAGAGGACAGGGGGAATAAAACGACAAGGAGCCAAATTCTTCTCCTGATTCCACCAACGCAACCCCACTGACATCAATGGGTGTAACTGAGAAGAGAGCCAGCCCAAGGCAGCCCGACAGACACGCAGGGAGAGTTTGAAAACAAACAGGATGCTCCTGATGGGTGAAGGAAGACAGATGAAGGGGAGCTGGTGGGGGAGCTGCTCCATGGGACACCCCATCCCAGACCCACACGGCAGCAGCTCACTTCCCATACGGGAAGGGAGGCCCCGGGATGTCCCCAGGATGTCCTCAGGGCCACAGCTCATGGCTTGGGGCGAGGGCTGAGCAAGCTAAAGCTCCTGCTCCCCACAGACTCGTGTGTCAGAGCCTGGGAGGCCGTGGGTAGTTGCTGGACAGAGGGCTGTTCCCTAAAAGTTCCCTGATTTTGCAGGAAAAGCCACATTTCTGATCAGCCTGTTTTGTGGTGCAGGGGAAAAAAAAAAAAATCTTAGGGAGTCCACTGCCAGAGATGTTTATCTGCCACATGACAGGACCCCCCGTGACTATTTTTGGATCCTGTTGTAGCACGTAAAAAGACCAGATTCAATAAAGGAACTGATTTCCAGCTTCCCCAGCACAGAGATCCATGAAAGACCTAAAATAAAACATGATTTCCCCAGGCTTGTGCAGTCTTGTGCTGAGCTGGGTAACATGCAAAGCAGACAGGTTTTTATAGAATCTCACCCTAGATTACTTTCAAAAGTAGTTTTTTCACAACATATTTGTTTGGAAGATTTTTCTGTCTCTTCCTCTTTTTCTATTTTCAGACAGCTTTGTTTAGTGGGAAATAGAAACAAAAATGCAGCTCTTTTTACAATATTACTCAATATTTCAAAATCAATCCAGCAAAATAAAAAATTATTTTCAGAGCTCGTGGGACACACACACACACACACATACACACACACACACACACACATATACACATACTCCTTAGCTCTCTAATCCTTCCAAGGAGAAAAATGTCCAAATAGTCATTTTGAAAAGTTGCTGGGAGTACACAGACAGCTGTTCCTCATACATACTGCAAATGTTTCTTTTAAATTCCAACAGACGCAAGAGTTTGATACCAAGCCAGTACCTCTAGAAATGGAGAAAACTAAACACACCCCATACTGATGCTTTTACTGTCCCAACAAACTTTCTCCCACAACTAAAATGTTAAAACTTTTACCCCACATCCCACATCGGGAGATTAGTCCAATAACTAATGTTCTGTCCAAGTAAAATACATTTTGTCATTGCTTGAAAATGTTACCTTTCACAGAAGTATAGTATTTCTGACCAGCAGGGAACATATGTCAACATTATCTATTATTACACAATGTCAGGACCAGAAAGGGAAGGTGGGTGGTGGATGTTAATAACAACTTAAGCGATTTTCTAAAAGAGGCATTTGAGAAGTACAAAGCCAGAAGTTTTGAATGTTTTGTCTGATTGTAGCTGTGTCAGCAACCTGCCCCCACCACTAGCACAAACCTAATTCTGCCTGTGACCCAGTGCCTAGTTCTCTTTTCAATTTGAGCCAACACATTGCTAAACTGGAAAGTTTGAAAAATACCTTTGAAAACTTCTCCACCAAAAGGAAAGAGGAAAGAGGAAAAAAAAAAAAAAAAAAGAAAGAAACTTATGATCAGTCCTGGTGGAAGTGTTAAGGCTGCAATTTTAAGACCGAGATTTTTCACTTTGATTTTCTTTAGCACTGCGTTAAACTGCTTTTTGTGCACTGCTACCCATGACTATATTTGTTTGCAGAGTGTCTTCATATTAAGCTTTCTTTTTGTGGTAGAAAGGCACAGTCCCATGAGGCAGACTAACACAGAAACCATCTCCCCATTCCAACCAAGGAAATGGAAAATTGGGGGTCACTCCACGTCCTGCCATAGATTCCTCATGTGCCCAAAGCCACGTCACCTCGTCCCCCTGTGCCTCAATGCCCAGGGTGCAGCCTCTCTGAGGTGTTGTGGGATGCCTGTGCCAGAGACCAGGACACAACTACAGCAAAAAGACCTTCCAAACACCTGAGATAAACAGCCATGTGCAACGAGTACTTACACCAAGTGTGTGAGAAATTTCCCTTCCACAAGCAAACATGAACTGCTTGTTTTGTGTCCCGGGAGATGCTCGGAGGCAGCGTCAGGACATTGACTGATCATAGAATCATAAAATCTCAGCATGGTTTGGATTGGAAGAGTCTTTAAAGACCATGTTATTCCACCCCCTGCCATGGGAAAAGGACAACTACCACTAGACCAGGTTGCTTCAAGCCCCATCCAACCTGGCCCTGCAGATGGACCCTTTGGATTCTCCACAGAACAGCTTTAATATCGCTTTGCACCACCCAGGTTTCAAAGCTGTTTGAGTAGTTTTAAGGTGACCAGACAACCATTTTTGGCATGGACTTGCTTATAAAACCCTCACAAGTAGGAAAGTTTGTGAAACTCTTGTTTCCCACCAGAACCCTGCAAACAGAAATGGAGCAGGCAAACGCTGGCACTGAATAAATCAAAGGGAGATGAGCAGTCACGCCGTCATTCAGCCACATTTCCAATAGTAATTCTGTTACTGGAAATGTTGAAATTAGTGTCTTCAGCATCTCTCTTCCACTGTCTAGTGCTAAATCAGAGAAAAAAGCTGGGGGAGAAGGATGTGTGCTGCTTACCTGTGTGGAAGCCCATCCAGCATTCTTCCCTTGTCGCCGACGGCACCACAGGGTGGTGAACATAAGGGACCCAGCGGGCTGGAAAAGGAGAGGAAAATGGCATTTTCCTTAAAATAATTGCCATGTGTGAGGCAAGTTTGGTGCAGGTATTTCTTAAGCAGCACCTTTCCACAGAGAAGAATGTGTTGGTCTCAACCTCACCATCCCATGAAGATCAGGCAGCCCCTCAGCATCATTCTGATATTTGGGTAGAGTTGCCATTAAAACCCTGTTTTACGCATAACCATGCCAAATAATGGGCCTCACATTCAATTTTCTGAGGTGGATTTGGGTGCTGAGAAAGGAAAATTACTTCCCTCACCACAAACACGGTAAGGTCAAAGCTGCTGGGCCCATATTTCCTCACCTTTTTGTTTTGTTTGTTTCGTTTTATTTTCATATCTGTTTCAAAAATCTATGTAATTTCTTTGCAGTGTGTTCTTTCCCCAAAAGCAAATCCTTCAGGGTATTTATTCCCCTCAAAATACAAATTATTCTGTTCCCCAGTAATTATCTGTTTTGCATACAGTTACACAGCTGAATCAAAAGCAGCAAGATATGAATAAATATATAAATAATGGACACACCGAGGTGTAGTTTCTCATGTTTAACATAACACAGGGGAATACATTTTTATAGCAAGCCAGTAAATGTTGCAAACTGATGTTTTCAATTCCAGTGACTTAGAATTAACTTCTAACTGTGAGAGCTAAACTAGCTGCAGTCTTTTATAATCTCATGCTTTAAAGTTATAATGGTCTTTTTTCATCTGCTGTGAAAGAAGAAATTATATTTTACTAGGAGATGGTAAAGGTAAACCACGGGAAAAAAAAGTACACTTCAAACTGCTTAAATATAATTATTTTTGTTCCATGTGATTTCACTCAGTGATAAAAAGGAGAGCTGGGTTAGCCTGTTGGAGTGGGAATGTGCTGGTGAGTAGAGAAAAGCACATATTTCTGGCAATGCTTAAGGCTCTTACATGAAAAAAGAAGGAGAAATATAGCAAAAACTGTAGAAAAACTGGAGGAAAATCACTTTTTTTCCCCCAAAAGCAGCACTTCAAACACCTATCAAAAGCAAAACTTAGCCCTGTGTCTTTTTTTATGCGGCTGAAACCAGTACCTTTAGGAAAATTTTCATCCAAAAAACCCCCAAATCCTCTTTGGAAGCACATGTTCCTCCACGGCAAGAGGTTGCGCTTGCCTTGGATAGGTTTAGATCAGACCAAAGCTGCCCCCAAGATATTTTTAATGAGCATTTTCTCATATCACTGACCTACAGCACTTTTGTGACCCCTGCCACCCCACCTGGCTGCTCTGCAGGGCTGGAGGCACCTCAAGGCCCCAAGGCCACCACCACTTGCCCCGTACATGACTCCTGAGAATCAAACACCGCTGAATCTGGGCTGCAAAATTCAAATGCAGCCCGAGCAGGAGCTTGTTGGCCTGGCTCCGTTTCTTTGGGAATGAGGTTGGAGCTCTGAACTCAGATCTGAACATGGATCTTGGGTTTAGATCCAAGGGTTTGGGTTGGGCCCCATCTCTAGTAAAGAAAAGCATAAAAAGAGATGAAAAGATAATTGTAGAAACTTAAAAGCCAGCACTGCATTCTTTTAAAATTACAAATTAAGCTATAAGCGATTCCAAACTATGCTGTTTTTATTAAAAATGACTTAATAATCTAATCTTCCTTTCCTTTCTTTTCTTTTGGAATTTATCCTATATCCCAGTAATCGCACATAGAAATTACACAACACCACGCTGGATACTCCTGACAATATAAACACAATTGTTTATCCAGAAGCATTATAGGTTCATGCAAAAAAACAGCACTTAAAGCTTGTGGTCAGATCAAGAAACCACAAGTATAATTGTTTGTTTATCCAGCCAAGCATTACTCCACTGTGTAAGTNGGAAGGGGGCAGTTGAATTTATTTATTTATTCCTAACCTGTTTTAAAAATTAAAGTTACGGAGGAAAGGCAGATGGTGAAAGGCGAAAGGGAACATTCTGAATAAGGAAATTGCGCCTTTGTCGTAGCTCATGTTACCCTGCTTCATCCTTCCAGGGAAGCCTCGTGATAACAGGGCCCTTTGGTGGAATTTCGACATATTTTTCCCTTTAGTTCGGGGCAGCTGGTTTCTTTCCTCTCAGAGGAGAGAGACGAAGTATATTTATCACTCCAGCAGTGACTCAAAACAAACAGGAAATCTTCATCAGCAGGCTCCTGGGCAAGGCAGATACCAAGGTACTGGCAGAAAGGAAACAGAGGCTTTGGGCTGTGGGAGTCCGACACGCAGCATATTCTGCAGCAACAGCAGATAACTCGGCTGGAGAGCCACCAAATTATTTTTAAATTGCAAAAAATAAAAAGAATAAAAAAGGGATCCTGAGGTAGCTGAGAGCACTCATGGCATCCATGAGTGGCTGAGCTGGACACCCATCCCGGACACGAGCTGGGAACCTGGGAGAGGGAGGAAACCTGTGTGCTGGCCAGGCTGGGAGGTTTCACTTTGATCCTGTGGCTTAGGAAACCCACTCCTTTCGCCTCAGCGAGCCCTTCTTTAAAAGCAGAGGTTTCCGGCTGGGATGGTTGCCTTGTAGCAGGAGGGAGGCAAAAAGCTAAGAAAAAACAAAAAAATTAAAAGCAAAAAAAACCCCCAACTGTTAATAATTTTAACCTTTGATATGATTATTCATATTTATTTATGGTGTGTTAATAATTTTAGCTGTTGATACAATTATTCATGCTCATGGTTAGTTTTAGAAAGGGCTCTGAAAACAAGATAATAAATGGGCCAGCAATGATGATTCCTCCTGCACTGGTTAGAGACAATCCTGACACAGGAACTTCTCTATAGGGTTGACTGTTTTGTATTCTTCCCTCTCTTTCCCTACCATTGTCATGAAACAATAAACTCAAATACTTCGGTCCATCTCAAGAACAAAACACAAGGACAGCACAAGACTGACCCTGGTCTGCTCCTTGGAGACATCTCTGCAAAATGGCTACAAGGACACTTCTAGGTTGTAGGGCTCACACACACACCAAACACACAAGGAAACAGTTACTGCAAAGGGGCAGGACTGGGAAAAGTCACTATCTGCGTCTCCTGATCCTCTGCATCTCCCCAGGCACTTGCAGTTTACTGTGGCCAGAGATGGGGCACGATGATCCCTGGGTCTGACCTGCTGTGGGCTTATCTCCAGAGCTGGCAGGAGATGGTGGGGCTGGCCAGGACACTGTTGGGTGGTTAAAAGGAAACTCCTGCACCTTAAAACCTTTGCCAGCCTTCTCTTTCTCCTGGCCACCCCTGGACAGCTGCAGCACTGAGAGCCTTCCACACCAACCCGCCCTCTCAAGCCACATGCATCCCTTGACCTGGGAGGAGCCTGGAAAGGTGGGTCCTAGAGGGACATTTTCACATTTCCAGGCTGGGCTTGGTTGGAGCTTTCACAGTCAGTCCTCCAAGGCAGCAGACACATGGCCTTATCGTCGAGCTGCACCCTGTGACACCAACCTCAACGTCTCACCACAGAAATCCAGCCCTCTATTAATAAGGATGACTGGCTTGGCTGCAAACCAAAGGTGCAAGGGGCTGATAGAGGGAACACCAGACACCCACATCCTTGCAAACAGTTGGAGGGGCAGTGTACTCAGATGCAAACCGTCTGACTATGGAAATGAGAGCATGAAATCACCATGGCGCCTGAGACATCCCAGACACAATGAGCATTAGCAGTGAGAGAGCCAGTGTAAAAGCAAGTGCTTCATCCTGGCTCCTTCACAATCTCCGCAGGACTGCCCTATGGAAAGCTGGCTGAGGTCTCTGTCCGAGATGACTACCAAAACCTCTGGGTCAGGACGACTCTTCTTGGGAAGCATCTGGCAGAATGTATCACCACTGCACTGACTCACAGATGTGTCAAGGCATAAAGTCCAGCGAGGTGGGTAGTTCTGGAGAGTTTCTCCAGGGATCAGACTGTCTGTATCATCCTAAGGAACTGTGTGGTCTAACCAGCACCTCAGCCAGCACCAGGGAAGGGAAACCTGGTGACAGTCTGTGCATGGTGTGCAGCAGGTGAGAAGGTCAGGTTCATGGAATCACAGGATCCCAGAATGGGTTGGAAGAGACCTCAAAGATCGCCTCATGTTGCACGAGACCAAGTTGCTCCAAGCCCTATCCAATTTAACAAGAAGAGAAAACTCCAGGGTTGTAAATAAGAAATATGAGGTACAAGAGTGCTGGAGGCTCCCTACTGCTGGAACTCGCCAGTTTCCAGCACAAAGCAGTTTTGTTTCAAGTGTGTAAGCTTTACTGGAACTTATGTTGACTGCATACCTACCAGATCAGTCAAAACTCCCACTCAGCCTGAACTCTGGAGCATCAAGGGTTTGGAAAGGCCATGGTGAGTGGGGCTCCCAGCCCACCCTCATCACTGCAGATGGCACAGACCACAACAAAGCAGCATTGCCAGTGTGCTGAGCCAATCTCTGCTGCTGAGGGAGGTGACACAGCTCAAGACTCTCTCCTTCCTCCCAGAAGGGTCAGCTGGAAAGCAAGGCAGAGGAAAGCCCCTGACTGTGACTGAAGCATGGGCAGTAGTATGAGGTTGAGAAAGTGATTAGTGAGGCACTGGAGCAGGCTGTCCAGGGAAATGATGGAATCACCATCGCTAGAAGTGTTCCAAAGGTGTGTGGATGTAGTTCAAGGGGATATGGCTTAGTGGTGAACACGGTGGTGCTGGGTTAACTGTGGGACTTGATTTCAGAGGTGTCTTCCAACCGTAATGATCCCATGATCTGCATGCCTTGGTTTGGAAGTGGCCACTTGCCTTACAGATGAGTCCTTCACCTGCTCGGTCACTCAAATGAGTGGCACACTCCCTCTTAATTATTCACCAGCCAAAGATCCAAAAGCGTGACACAGCTAAAGAGTCACACAGAGGACGTGATTTGCAGTCACGAGGAGCAAGTGGCAGAGGCAAGAGAAGAGCAGAGATCGATAACTCGTACTCAGTGCTGTACCCACCTCCTCAGACCTCAGCAGGGTTCAAGCAATTAGCACTAACTCTGTGCCTAAAGGTTGGCTTTGAAAGGACATGAGAAGAGTCCTTGGCTGCTCTGGCTGGCCTGTACTGGTTTGGAGTTTGCCATCTGCAAGCCAAGGAATGCTAGAGCACAACATCTTTCCACCACATGTCTTTCCATCCCTTTCCTTGCCTCTGGCACAGTCTTTACAGTCAGAGCTGGGGTGAGCAGTCGGTGTGTGTGACAGGAGGGGTGTGACCTTCCACATGGCAGCAGAGCAGCCCAGCAAGGCAGAGTCCCGCTCCCAAAGCCAGGTGATGGCTCTGTGGTCTCACTATTTGATCTTCACTAGCTACACTGAAAATACTGCATGGCACAGGCCTTTGGAATCTGCTCTCCAAGTGACAGGGGATTATTTGCTTTGGTGATGAAGTGCACTAGTCAGGAACTGGGAGATGAGAAGAATTATTCCCCCTTGGTATTGCTCTGTGTCATCTTGTTTGATTTACAACATTTTTTCCTTTTAAATGTGTGTTTTCCTCCTCCTAATCTTTGAGCAACTTTATGTTGAAAGCAAAGGTCTATATGTTATGCTACAGCATATTGCACCGTGTCTAGGAACCAGATTCTGGACATTTGCCCACCTACCACATTGCACCACAACAAACCTAAAGTGCCATCCTGCTACAGACTCACCAACAGGCCAGAAAGATGCTTGGATGTCCCCAAACCAAAGCAACACACACACAGACATCTTCCCTAGGAGTCAATGCTTCAGCAGAGCATTCAAAGCCACAGGTGTAATTGATTTTTATCACACTTCCTTTTTAAAATCAAAAATGCACATTTTCCAAGCTGATATTCACATGGGATATATATATAAATCCTAATTCTTAAGGAGGGTCAGAAAAACAGATTGGAGGAATCAAAAGGGGGGAATTTATGCAGAATCCAGAAACGCGGAGAGGCGGCAGAGAAAAGTGTTGTGCATTCAAGTGCTTAAGTCCTGCTCAACTCCATGATGACAAACAAACAAACAAACCCCGTGTCTCTTTTTCTCAGCTCAGTGATTACAGCAAACCCACAGTGCCAGCTTCAGACTGGCAAGGCAACTAGCACTGCTCACAAAAACAAATCCAATAATTCTTTTTTCTTTTTTTTGTTTGTTTTATGTTGGATGATTTAATTACAGTGATCTTCCACACTCTCACCTATTTCCTTACCATCAATCAAGACACTGCTATTATTTCAGGCTTATGAAGTAGCAAAAACTGAGGAATGAAAGGAAAAATGAGGAAAGCATACTGCAGACACAGAAGGAATGAAGTCTTTTCTTTTAAAGTCACTAATTCAAATGAGCGTGCAAAAAAGAAACTCAGGAGACCCTTGTTGCCACGGTAATTCTGCTCTGCCTCAGAGCTCCCGCCCAGGATAGGTGTCTCTGATGTTACCTAGGTGTCATCCAAACAAAATAGTTCCAAAACAGATACTTGACACTCCTTTTTTCTCCTAACTCGGCATTTCAGCTGGAAGTAAGAAATAAATGACAGTGAAAACTTCCAATAAAAAATAAATTAAAAATTAATTATTAGGAGAAAGATGAACTCCTAGGATGCCTTAATGCCTGGACCCTAACCTGGCTGCCCTACTATTCTGGGATCATTGGGATATCCAGAACACTAATTTAGAGTTAGGGCATTAAGGAAAAAAGTCTCCTGCTTTAAAAACGGAAAACTGTTATTCAGTTATTTCTTGAACAAATACACATCAAACAATGTGAAGGAAATGGCACTTCCCATTTATATGAGTTTACCAACAACAATCATGATGAAAAGGACAAAGACTATTTCAGGTTTGTGAGGGCTGTCTGTTATAACAAACTGTCCTGTGCTGCGGCCAGCATAGAACTTGCAGGGTCTGAGAAATTTAAATTCTCACAAATCCCCAACACAAACCACTGCTCATTGTAAATGCAGTAGGAGGTTATTGTGTCCCAGAGCATCATCCATAGAATCATAGAATGGTTTGGGTTGGAAGGGACCTTAAAGACCATCTCATTCCAACCCTTGTCATGGGCAGGGACACCTTCCACTATCCCAGACTGCTCCAAGCCCCGTCCAGCCTGGCCTTGGACACTTCCAGGGATCCAGGGGCAAGGAATTTCTTCCTAACACCTGATCTAAACCTGCGTTCTGTCATTTTAAGTCTGTTCCCCCTTGTCCTGTCACTGCAAGTCCTTGTGAGTAGCTCCTCTCCAGCCTTCATGAGGGTAATTCTGCCTCTGAGGAACAAGTCAGCCACTACTGCACATCAACCTCCTCCTGTCCCCACACAGCTCAAATCCTGCACCACCACATTCACTCCTCCTCCCACTGGAGCCACAAAAGTGGGTTCTGAGCTTTTTAATGCTACTTCAAACAAACAAACAAACAAACAAACAAACCCACAAACAAACAAAAAACAACACTCCAAAGCAGCAGGTTGCTCTCTTTGGGGTAGATTTAAGAGCAGCAGGGCCTGCCCCAGAAGTACAACAGGCAATGTCTGCTCTGTGCTTAACCTACACAAATCAGGAGCAAATGTAGCCATGTTAGCAGCCCATCAGCAGAGTTCGGCGGGGGTAACAACAACCATAGGGAGATAAGATAAGGCTGTAGGCTTTCAAGGTTGGGAAATGAAGTATCAGGATTACCAGAGCGGTTTATAGAGACCGCTTTTCTCCCACCCTCTTCTAAGAAACAAAACTGATCCTCTGCACTTCACCCCGAGGGAGGAAAATAGTCATTAGCTTTACATTACAAAGATACTACAATAATTGTCTAAGATCAGGCTTGCCTACCCCGAGTAGCCATGCGTGCGTACAGCTGTAGTTTTTTCCATTGTGACACAACCTACCCTTACTGTGACCCTCTGTCATTAGGTCATTTCTAAAATGTAGCTCTCTGTGAACGGGGACTGTGTTCTGTTGGTTTGCACATTTTTGCACTATAAATAGAAAAAAACAACTTTGCCTGGTGTATTCTCCTCCGAATTACTTTGTAGGTTAAACAAACCTTTAACTGTTTCAGATAAAGCCAAGCAGAAGGTGTTTTTTCCAAACATCCCAAGTGAAGGAGTGCATTTCCTGCTTCCTTAATTCAACCTACGGCATCAGACATCTGTAACTCTGTTTACATTCCAACCCTTCACAACTTAATACCGCTTGAAGCATCAATAATATAGGGCACATTTCTGACTGCTCTTTAGATATTTTTTTATCTCCATGGGACTTCCTGGTTTGGGATTTTGTAGTTTACAGTTTCTCACTAACAGTAACTAGCTGCAGCATTTGGCCTTAAGAGTTTACATATTATTTAACTAGATATAAGCAGCCTATTTTAATTACAGTAAAGAGCCCTGTAGAGGCCTTGTCTGTTTTTTCCCCCTCCAACTATATCAGTTGGCTTAATAAAGATATTACCACTCCCTATAAACCAGGCTGTGATCAAGCCCCTAGATATGCTAGTCTTTAATAACATACTTTTACCACTTTAAAAAAACAAGTCCTATCAGATCTTCAGGCACTCAGATGTCCATGGCTTTAATGAAGGCAGTGTGAGCCTTCTGTAGCTCACACACATTTTAGTTTCTGTGTGTGCACATTCCAGCCCTTCCAAGAAAATCACTCAGCCCTCCCAAAGGGAGAGTCATCTGCTCCTGTCACTGTATTACAGCTTAGCATTGAACCGTATGGGCTGCACTCCTCGGACAAGCTCTCCTTTCCCTGGGGGATGTAGAGCATTGGCTTCCATCTCCTCTGCATGCAGGACCAGCAAGAGGTCTATTCCTACAAGGAAATTCATGGGATCATAGAACGACTTGAATTGGAAGAGACCTTAAAGACCATCTCATTCCTAACACGTTTCCATGGGCAGAGACACCTTCCACTAGACCTGGTTGCCTCAAGCCCTGTCCAACCCTGGACACTTCCAGGGATGGGGCAGCCACAGCTCCTCTGGGCAGCCTGTGCCAGGGCCTTGTCACCCTCCCCGGGAAGAATTTCTTCCCAATATCCCAATCTAAACCTGCCCTCTGGCAGTTTAGAGCCATTCCCCCTGTCCTGTCACTCCAGGCCCTTGTCCAAAGTCGGTCTCCAGCTTTCTTGGAGCCCCTTTAGGCACTGCAAGGGCCTCTAAGGTCTCCCCAGAGCCTCCTTCAGGCTGAACAACCCCAACATTCAGACTAGTCCTACTATGTCATGCCCGTATGCCTGATATCTCTGTCCTCATCTTCAGGTCCTATATTTCTTATATGCTGTCACTACACATGCTCTCTGCCCTTCATTTAGATAACTTTCCATGATTTATTCCATTCAGTTTGAAAGAAAAATTCATGCCCAAGGTTGGTATTATGTGCAACCTGATACAGACCAGGCAACTAACCCTGATTCAGACCAGCCAGCATCTTGCTGCTGTTAGTGTTTCATTGAATCCTGCATTTGAAGCCAAGAGACTTCAGTTTTCTTATTTCACAGGGCTGCTTTTTCTCTGCAAGGTGTCAAATTAGTACCTGAAGTCACCTGCCAAATCAACCTTGCATACTCAAACTATTCTAATACTTGCAAGAAGCATTACTACAAAGGAAAGCTCGACACAGCTTGATTAAGCAACTCACCCAAGGTCATACAGGAAGTTGTAGAAGAGTTGGAAACAAAAGTCAGATCATCTTAGCTCCTGTCCAACCCTCTCTGGAATGAAAAGGCCAAACTGCTATGTGGAAGTATTAGCAGAGTCATAGATCTCATCCTATAAATTTCATAATGAATTCACGGCTTAGCAAAGAAAATGCTCAGAGCTCCCAGCCTTTCCCAGGAAAAACGTGCAACCCCATGGTGGCAGCTGGGAAGTGTTCCCCAAGCTTTGAGTGGCACTGGCTGTGGGCACAGACCCTCCACATACACAGAAAACAGAAAACAGGGAACAGCAATATTCTGCAAGGCCATTTAGTGCAAATGGGTCCTGCTGTCCTCTTTCCAGCCACTTCCCACCTCTCCAAGAAAGTGAAAAAAGTGCATCTACTGGAAAAGCTGCTGAAGTCACCCAAGAGCAAGCATGAAATCATTCGGGATAGCAAAAGGAGCATCCAGAGTGTAACAAAGGTGGTATTTATGTCTATACTTCTCCCTGTCTGCGTGGCTCTCGGTGATAGCCACAGGAACAAACAGCCTTGGCCCCTTGGCTGCAAATGGTTCGCTGCAGAGCCCCAATTAAGTCATGGAAAGTCTAAACACAGGCACAGGAATCTGCTAATGCGGACAGGCTGGCACAATAGGGTCTCATCCTGGCTCTGCCCTGCTCCTGCTGAGCACTACCTTGTTGGGAGGAGAGCCCTCCATCACCAACGAGGCTCTTGTCGTGGAGAGGTCCTGCTCCACCTCAAAGCTCAACGCAAATGTTCACAGTTCCACTCACTTTGGGGAGGATTCTGGCTCCAGGCAGCATCAAACTCGTGCCCAGCTGCATGATGAGTTGGGCAATCTAAGAGTTGCTACCACCCAACAAACCACACATGTGTGCACACACAGGCAAAGGGCAGATTAAGGGTGATCTCCCTCCCCAGATCTCCATCAGGTTCAGGGCCTGCTGACACAAACACTTCAAACAGCCCAGGCAGCCTCAAGAGCAATGCCAAGAGCAGATAGAGGCTTCGACATTGTCTCGGTACACAGGATGCCGGCCTGACATCATTTAGCAGAGACAATGCTCGCCCTCTTTCTTTGGGAACCACGTAAAAAAACTTGGCCGAATATAAAACGACTTCAAAGACACATTTCTGTGCCAGCCAGGATGCATCAAAGTTGGGAAAGGAACGACCCGATTCACCTGATCCAGGGAGCTGATAGAGAAGCGCGGGGAAGCGGCTTTTATCGATGTACCTTCCCAGCACTTCCTTCCTGCCCCTGATGCTATTTAAACCCCTTGCCTACCTCCAGCCAAACCTGCCCATTCTCCTTTCTAAGGAGGAGAAAGGAAAAAGCAAAGGGAAGCCCTAAAAAAAGGCGTCCCTGCAAATTTCTGTGCAGTTACCGGGCAGTCATATCCTTCTGCTTTCCCCTGAAAAATCAAGTATCACCTTATCGTTTCCTCACCAAGATTAACTCCTGCTTCCTGAAGAGTATTTCTGAGGTAGAAAGCAGAGGTGGTGGAAAAAAAAAATAAAAATAAGAAGGGGGGGAAGCTGAAAAGCCCAATCTGTCAAGCTGCGTTTTAGAAGAAAGGAAAACTGAAAAGTGAACGTATTTAACATGAGCTATTTCCTGCACTCAGGAGGGAAGAAAGCATGCTACTAACTGTGTGCATGAGGAGATCTGCACTAGTGTTATCTCTGACCTGCAGCTTAGCCCTTGTGTCTCAGCTGCCAAAAAGCTCCTATTCAACGTTATGCTGAGTTCATCAATGCTCCACGTGTCAGGATCCTAACAGGAAAAAGCAGGACAGACAGTCACTCTATTCAACTGCCTGGGGACCCCATGACAACTAAAATCCCCTTGCAGACTGTCCATATCAACCTACGGCAGGTCAGAGCGCGTAACCCCTCCAGAACTGCAAGCCTGGGCCCACACCCTTTCCCCTTGTCAACATTGTCACTTTAAAACAGCCCATCTAGCCTTATCACCAAACCTGGAGTAAGTATGACAATTAAGATGGATTGCAAAGCCTGCATGCGCTTTACAATTAACAATAACTTGGCAGCGTGTCCCACGCAACTGTTGGGTGGTATGGCAAGAACTTTATCCCTGCTTAGTACTGCATTAGCATATTTAGTAGGCTGCAAGACATAATTCCTCAGATATGAACATATTTTTGTCTTTTAAAAAAATCTGCAATTAAGCCATAACGTGCAGGCAGTGTGCAGCCGGTGGTAAACTTTGGTATTAAGGGACTGTGCTGAAACGGCCCTTTCTGACCTTATGTCAATTATCTATTTAATAAGGAATATATTCAATTAAAAAAAAAAAAATGTCCTAGCAGGGTCTTCGCCAGGAAGCAACATTATTCCAAAAATTACAGCTGACATTTAGCCCTGCATTTCCTGCGGAGAGCACAGTGCTTAAGAGGGTCTGGGGGCAGGTATTTGAGAGCAGGGGCATTTTTTTGGGGGTGTTGTTTCAATTTTTGGTTTAGAAAAGGCAAACTCTTTTTTCTGCTATGAATTTTTAAACTGTGAGGTTAACTAATTATTTGTGTAAAAGAAATAAACCCCATTTTAGCAACATCTTCCTCTGTGTGTTGTGCAGCTCTTTTTTTCCTGTTCAGGGTTCTCCTGTTTATAGGTAAATTAACAGTCTTCTAAAGTAATTAAATGCATTTGAGGAGCAGTTATTTAACATGGCCTAACTTTATTGATTTCCTCCATGCTGCACAAGACACTCTCAACCCCACTAAGCTTTTTAAGTCTGTTTACGGTGTACATTTATCTAGAAAATCTGATCAGGTGGGGGGGAGGCAAAGATCTTGCCTCGATAACCCGGACATTGTCCCCCTTGACATCTGTGTTGCTGGTGGACAGGATATCCTGCCAAATGCAAGAAGACAACTGCGTGACCCACCTTGGGCGAGAGGCACCGCGGGCTGATGCGAGCACAGCGGGAGCGGCCGCTGCCGCCTCTCCCTGCCCGGAGCTGCATCCTCGGCGCACAAAGAGCAGCCAGAGAGCCTCTGAAAGAAAAAAAAAAAAAAAAAAAAGGGGGAAGGCAAAGTAAGTAAGTAAGTAAATAAATAAATAAGTAGGCAGTTTAGGTGAGTAGCGCACATTCGATAAGGGAAAGCAGATGAGGGGCAGCAAATGCGTTTCAGCAGACAAAGTCTTTCTTCATAAACCCGGCAGAGGAACGGATTAAACCACCTGGCAGTCTTGGCACGAAAAAAAGAAAATCTCAGGCGGTGACAAAACCAAACAGGTGGAACAGGTATAAAACTTTTGCTTCCCAATAATGCTCCTCTCTTCCCTGGAATGCTTGGACAGGTGCAGAAGTTCAAGTTACAGCATGGAAGTGGCAAATAAATACACAGCATTAGTGTCTGACGTGCTCGGCGAGCAACCGGGGATGTTAATAACTGGCAAGGTACACTAATCTCTGATTGCAACATTTGGTTTACCTTAATCTGGAGGGACAGCTGTATTAAAGAGGGAATTATACTAATCAGTTCAAGGCCCTTGCATATAAAACTTCCCATTAGGCTTAAAGTACAACAGCTTACGCTCATTCTCTAGGAGCCTTACATCTGGTTCTGAATAAGGCTGTCTCTCATTTGCAAGGTACAAACTGAAAACAAGGGAGGGGGGAGCTGACAGTTGCTGGAGGATGGTTGATAGAAGAACAAGCTACTAATTCTTTGAAATTTTTTACAGCGCAAAACTGGCTGTAAGGCATCTTAATACTAAAAAAACAGGCATGTGTTATCAACCCTAGGCCATTTTTTCCTGTTACCGGAGGTGACCAACATAAAATAAAATTGATGATGTCAGTCAAAAACAGCTAAGCACAAAGCTTGGCTTTGTTATCTTAAGTCAGAAGGTATGATAGGCCATGCCATATGGCTGTAATCCTCCTATATCTCCCATCACCTAACAGGCAACCTTCATGTAGCATGACCTTATTTGGCTGGTCTCAGGTTAGGGCTGCCCAAAGGGGATTTTTCTGTTTCTGCTATATCCAAAGGTTTATGTTGATTTTTTTTCTCTTTTTTTTT
>WAAG01037717.1:129697-142345 GCA_013390105.1 Tichodroma muraria | reverse complement strand
GAGTAAAACTTTCTTCTTCCTACTTGTTTCAAAAAATTAACTTCATGGTAAAGTATGGGGAAGCCCAGAATGATTCATGCATTCATCCATTACTTTTCCAGCAAGAGGTTTCTCAGTTACTAGAATTTTATACAATTAGTTCTCTGAGAGTGCTTTAAATGCAAACCTGTAAAAGGAAAGTAAAACCAAATCAAAGTTAATCTTGACTGGCTGGAAAAAAATTCTTAAATCAATATGGCAATGGCTCATCTACTCATCATTTAGCCATTATCTAGGAGATGGGGACCTCCTGCTACAGCAGATATTTTATTTATTTTTAATACAGATTTACCACTGCCTCAGTTCTGCAGACCCCTACGAAGCCAAAGTCATTCCAGACTTGCCCTGTCACACCGTTTACTCCTCATATTTTATTTATCTCTGTTTGCTCTTTACATTGGTTACAGAGATAAACGCATACAAATACTGTGATGTTCAGCAAGTTTAGTGCAACAAGAGAGAGCAAAAGGCACCACCTCCCATTTATAGCATCCTGGAGAGAGTGACAACACCATAATTCTCCTAAAGAAGAAAAGCCTTTTAATATAAGATTTTCTTTGATTCAAAGCTTACCTTGAATAGTAGCTCTGCAAAGTTTAGAAACATTTTGAAGTGTTTCTTCACACCATGCAAAAGTCAGCTTAAAACATATTTCCAATACAATTTTAGTGGTAGAAACCTCACTGTCAGGTGTTCAACATACAAAAAGCTTAAGGACATAAGGGTTATGACTAAAGAAAGGACAGTTTGGGGGCTCTATGGACACACAGGGCCTGATACTTATATCTTACTGGCAGGAGCAGAAATGCTAAACCTGTTCAAATCAGCAGTGTTTGACCAGGGATCAGAATCAGAGCTGTGATCTACATGTGTGACTTTTACTGGAAGCTGCAAAACCTCCCCAGAAAAGTAATCCTGGGGGGTGTGCTCAATGCACATCTGAGCAGCAAAGGCTACTCAGTAATAGTGACAAAGCAAAGCGTTTCATTCTGGTTCCTGAACTGGAACAGATGACTATTTCTTCTTTTAAGGAGATGAGTGTAAAAAGGGAGCCAATCCAATTCTTTTAAGGAGATGAGAGTAAAAAGGGAGCCAATCCAGTCTCTGGAAGAAAAGCCTACGATGCAACCTTGAAATAAATACACTTATTTGCATATACAAACACTATATGTACCCACCAATATCCCTTCCTTAAACCGTGAGGAATATCACATATGCCACAGCTCATACCACCCAGAATAATGAGGGAGGTGTTGGGTTTTGATTTTTTTATAAGTTCATATAACTCTGCAAAGCAACTCTAGGTTCATCAGAACTATCACATAAGAAAAAGGGACTTATCACAAACAAGTTTGTTTAATCATCAGCTGCCTTAACTTCAGTCCTCTCTCCGACCAGTATGTCTCCAGTCTGTGTTAGAGTCTGTATTGCAGCCTAATCACACAGAAAGGCAAACTCTGAACAGCTACTGTCACCTCCCTCTCTCTTTTCCTTTCCCAGCAGGTTAAACATGGAAAATGCTAAAAATCTCCTGGGAGTGAGTCTAAAAATGAAGTGTAAATAGGTATGGAAAAAAAAAAAAACTATGAGAAAAAGTGTTATGGAAGGTGCCTGAATGGCAAAGTGCAAAGGGTGACAAGAAGAAAATTGTGATGGCACACAAAAGGCGAGGGAACAAGAAAGATGTGATACAATAGATAGCTGGTGAGAGCCTATCCACTGCCTGGTCGCTCCTGTTCCTCCCCCTCAATACCTTCATTTTTTTGTTATGATAAAGGACATTCATGATCAGTAACAATGTTATAATGATAGTAAATGCGGGATTTAAGGTATATAAAACCTTCAGCCAACATTAGAAAGCCACCAAGGGGGAGTTACCTTGCACGAGGTTCTATTTAGTGATGGCTCCACTCTTTCACTCCCTGACTGCAAATCAGCATTTTTAGTGGACAATAGGCTCAGCAGTGGCCTTATGATTGCCTCTTTTCAAATGGAAATGGCTATCCTAACTCCTCTGCCAGGTTTTTCTTACTATAGCACAAATTGCAGTTTACAAGGCTCTAAGGGGGAAAAAAAAAAATCTTAGCTGAATATCTTTTTTTTTATTCGACAAACTGACATGTAAATTACCCTTTAAGTGCTCCACTCTAGGGCTCTGATCATCTCCTAATTGTCACAGTCAATTGTAGCCAACAGTCTCTTCAATCCCAAGCGCTTTGACAACAAGCATAAGGATCAAAGCAGAATCAGCTCCCTTCAATATCCTTCTGTTTAGGATGCTACAAAAAGCCTGAAAAAGAAAGGTGTAAGGGCATTAGTGGAGAAGGAACTGAGAGGAGAAAGTACTATACCAGTCATTTTCTTCTTCACTAATATTATATATCCTTATATACTCTGTTATCCCACGTTCAGCATGAATACGTAAACATCCCGGGTAATAAATATGGTTTAAAACCACTCATATACATTACTACTTTAAAATAAATGCATAATGCATTTCTGCTGCTTCCTGTATGCCTCCCTCCAACTTTCCCTTTGACTCTGGGAATGAATGCAACACCAATTATTATTTTAAGCATTTTTTTTTTTTTCCCCCAACATAGTCCTACAGTGTCTTCCAGGATGAGCTGGGCTGCAAACCAGCCTACCCAGATAGAAACACATGCCAAGTTGCACTCGTGGGGCCAGTATGACTGAGATATGAAGCAGGTTGTTTGTGCAGCCCTGCCTTTGCTTTCTGAAGTGCCTATAACCCAAGGTCAGGCACAGGCTGGGGGAAAACCCTCTCATTCGGTTGGAGTCCAACTCTGAGAACACCCAGTTTCAGTCACATCCAAAACGTCTGGGAAGAAATACAAGAATAAATTCAGCAGTTTGCAAAGCCTGCCCGGGGGGGGGGAAAAACCAACAATATTTCCTGTAATTCTGAAGGAAGATTCACCTTTTGTTGTATTCCAGACCACTTAAATCAGCGCCACACTACATCATTGAAATTTTTGTCCCGGCTGGCTGTGTTTGACGATACGAGCTTGCTCGCTCTGCAATACGCTTTCATAGCCTCAGTGCCTCGCAGACGCCTTGTTGGAGTCGTGTTTCCAGGGGATGGGAGTAAGGCAGAGCTATTCTGAGCCACATTTTTAGTTCAGAACTTGTGCATCTTCACAAACGTAGCGGTAACTCCCACAGAGGCTCGTGAGCTCCTGCCACACGGGCTGCAGGGGAGGGATGGCGTGGCTGCTGCAGGAGATGTGCTGCTGGAGTGGGAGAAAGCCTGCAGGAGGCCAGGCAGGCAAGCTGGGGGTCTGCCACGGGCATCTCCAAATGGATAACCAGGTTCTGCAGGGTTAGGCAACCTGGGCCTTTGTGCCTCTCCAATGATCTTGCTACCAGAGAGAAAGCAAGGAAGAGAATTCGCCCACTTTCCTGGAGCTCTGTCTCTCCTAATCCTGAAAAAGATACAGGTTAAACCCCTGAAGTAAAACAAAATGAGAATTCAGAGGTCAAAAGCTATTTGCTCCTTTATAAGAAATTAACTCACTCCTTACAGCTGTTTTTAAGGAACTTAACATTTCTTGAAGATGATGCACTTTATCCATTGTCTCACACACACTGTTGGACAAGACAGCTGGATGAGCAGCACAACCTGCTGCCCCCAGCATACTGAACCACACCCAAATTCTGTGTAGAGGATGAGCTGAGCCAGATTTATAAACCAGCAGGAAACCAGTCACTTGTTTAACAGGGGTTTAAGGTAGATCTTCCCAAGCCATCACCTACAGCACACTCCCCAAAGGCTTAAGTTGTAAACAATAACCTTATTTTTACACAGAGAACACTCTGAGTTTGTAGGAAAGATATAGATACATTAAGGCTACCTACAGAGCTGCCTCTTCACCCAAATGTGGATAATACAAAGGTACTGGTGAGAGAGGGTTCTTGATAATGAATAGGAACAAGAAGGCAAAATTTCTCGTGGGAAAGATTTTCCAAAAATTGATGAGTGGGAAACATCAAAAACATTCATTCTTGAATGATGTCAAAATAATAGAGAAGGTTAATCTAATATATAATTTAAAATAAATACAAACCCAAAATTACAAAATTGAATTGAAACATTTGTCCTGTCAAACTGTTTTGTTTCCATAATATCAAAGGAAAATATTTTAACTCTTTCTGACCAAAAATTTTACTGAAAAAAATTCATACTCTGAAGAAAAATTTCCAACTAAATGCAACACGCTTTGCCCAACAGCAAATTTGCAAATAATTTTCAGCCTTGTATAAAGATTAATATCTTCTCCAGCTAAATTCTGACATGACTCTAGTTAAAACATACACAATATTTTCCTAGATATTCCAGTATAAAAAGTAAGTCCCCATTATTTTTTAGGAAGATTATTCCAAGACACTAAGACACCTTCCAAATTAAACTTCCTCAATGTTAGCAAATTTGTGGCTGCTTAGCTCACAAGTTTAACTTGAAGTATAAAGACATGTTCGCCTCCTCATTCACGCACGAGAGGAACCACATGCCAAAAAGAAGCTGCAAGGTCACCCAGATTGTAATTTATTAACATTATTATTATTATTATTATTTACTTATACAACAGAAACATTTCCAAATAATAGGACAGCTATGAACAGCTAGGACCATTTTCTCACCTTGCTTGAAAACATATCCACGAAACTGTTGGTTCCAAGCTCAGTCGGTGGAGTTGCTGCTGATAGACCCCAGAAAGTTGAATAGCACAGAAATCCGGGACATTTTCCTTGTTTCCAGCTGGTAAATCACAATAAAGAAGGTTAAAACAATGTTCTTTCCCTATCAGAACATTTTTGTGCAGAGAATTGCTATAGCTTGCTAAGTACAGATTTCATTACTAGAAAGTAGTAGAGGGTCCATATGACAATGAATGGAAAGAGAGAAGCTCAATGAGAGGTTTTTTTCCTTAAAATAAGGGACACATTATGGGAAAAGTTGAAAAAGCCCTGCCCTGCCACAAAATATATTCTGTTTTTCAACACATGGAACAGCAGTAGAGATGTTTGATGCACTAAGCCATTTGCTGCACATGACCATTTCATTATACTCCAGAGCTGCACTTTATTACAGGTGATTAACAACTGTCTAGCATGACTGTGATGAGGGGAAAAGGGCCACAGTGTCGCTTGTGCACTGGAGCAGCCTGCAGGAAAGTGGCTCCTCCAGCTGCCTCCCACAAGTTGTGGGTGTGCCAGGGAGCACAGGGGTTCCTCTGGACGTGGTACCCCAAAAAGGGAGCACTGAATGCTGATCAGAGCTTGAGTTCTGAGAGGATTCTGGTGCCCTTTCCTACAGGCTCCAACATAACCCCCAGTGTGCTTGTAAAGGAGGGGAATAATAGTGTCCATTGTGCTGCTGACATTTCTCTAGGAGGGGGTGGCTCTTCACTAAGCAGTCGTGCTTCCTTATTTAGTTCTCGGCCACAAGCACGGATTTTTGCAGCCCTTCTGTTTTTCTGTGTGCTTCTGGGAAAGTAAAAGGATGAAAAGTTACATTTTGGAAGCCTTGGAGACAGTCAAAACACGTGCATTGATGTGATATCAAGGTCTGTGGCCACAGAACCACTTCAGGGCTATTTCAAGGCTCCTGATACAGCTCTTAAATTACTGATGATTAACTGATGTGCTCTGGTCATTAAATCCTTGTTCAACTCATCCTTTCAGGCAACAAACTGTTTCCCTCTGGGATGCCGTGCAGGTATCCGTGCTGAGTTTGCTAGGAATGTACATGAAGTCATTACCTCTGCAATGGCCAGAGACAGGTGAAGAGCCTTCAGAAGACCTCAGGAAGCCACAGGTTTACACCTCATCTGGGACTTGTTTTAAGCAGCTGACATGTCCCTCTTTAAGGATAATTTCTAGCTGGTGCTCGGGGTGGGTTGGTGACAACAGCTCCTTCTGTGGAAAGGCTGAGGTTCAAGCCAGCAATAACAGGACTTGTACTAAAGGAGTAAATTCCTACACAATTCCATGCTCTTGGGGAGAAGAGGCATTTTTTGGGTATCTTCATAGCTCATTAGCCCAGTTTCTACTGCAGTTAACTCAACTGCACAGCTCCCACTCCAGCCACATCCTCCTCAGCCCAGGAAAACATTCCAAAGCTATTTTACAGGAGAGGACCTAGAAGCTCTTTTAACAGTGGGATCCAAGTCTATTAAAAGCTAATGAGATGTGCTGTCCAGCGAGCTCACCAAAGTCATGAAAAACTGGTGTCAGAGCCAGGGCCATGCCACAGCAGCTCCCAGGGCCTAATCTGTGCTCAGGCAGTTTGGTATCACGGAGACCTTCCTGCTTTTAACTCCTGAGAGGTCACCTCCAGGCAGCTGAACACACAGCGAGGATGTTCCGCTCCCTTCCAGGCTCCTGCATGACAAAACCCAGAACAAGGGCATCGTTCACGGGCGCTGCCATTGGAACTGGGCCGCAGAGGAAGCTGTTTCAAATAACAACCAGAGAGTCAGAAAATCATGCCTAACCACACGTCTGTTGAGAAGAATATTATGCAGCATTTATCAGCCCCAACAGGAGCTTGCCTCACAAAACTGGTTTCAATATTGGAGTTTAAGTATATGGCAACTGAGAGGGGGAATATAGACACTATTTTACACAGGGAGAATTTCTATCTGTTACTAGGCTGTAATTTTAATTGACATTAAGTAAGAAGAACCACAAGAATAGAGCAAGTGCCCATTTCTCACAGCACATCTAGCTTGTGTAGAGTTGCTCAGGGCCCATATACCACCAGTTTAGAAACATGTGTAATTGCTTATGGTCAGCATCGAGCCACTGCCAGATCACACATTAAACAGATAACCACTATTATTATAAGGGCAACTTCCTTGACCTCATATTTTGGTCTGGCTCTGAATTCCTGTCCTTTACCAGTTTGGTTTGTTGCATTTTGCCAGCCTTCTGCCTCTACATGTCATTTTCTACTCCTGTAAGTGACCGGTGCAGTGGAGAACTCACTCTAAAAATGCATAATTGAGCACATGAATAGAATAAATTCAAGAAATATGATCACAGTTGCTCCTGTAATGTTTTTATAAACACAGAGTCTCTGCTTTTTTATTATAGTTAAGGTACAGTGTGTTATTTGGCAGAGGAATCTGACTTGAAAATGTAAAAGGTTCAGGCAACCACACATTTGGAAGAAGAAATCTTTCCTTAAAACAAGGCTCTGGTGTTTAAACATAGCAAAATTTCTGGAAACTTCAGTTTCTCAAAGTCTGCCAAAGCTCCAGTCACATGTAACATATTCTTGGGGCTTACATATAATGCTTCAAGTAATAAACAACAATTTGTTTAGAGCAGGATGGAAACAAAAGGGGAAAATATTCATTAGGAGTCAAAGCTCTACACCAGTACTGAAAACAAAACAAGTTTCTTGCACTGAAAGCTCAGAATAACTTTTATAATGGATTAAAAAAAGATTCGAGTACTCTTCACACCTCTAAATATTGCAGTTAAAATTGTAGGTTAAGTTCTTAAGCAATTAAGTAAAATATTCTATAAGAGAAATAAAATACACTCACTGAAGCGCACTCAGGTTTTCAGCAACTGGAAGAAAAGTTCTGATCTTCCTAATTGGGTAAACAGGATGAGTTACACACTGTACATAACTATGGGTCATCAGTAGCCCTTCAGTGCTCCCTGTACAATTCATTTATCGTGCATTTTTTATTCAGGAACAAGGCTGGATTTAAAAAAAAAAAAGTCGCTTCCATACGAAGGCTCATCGTGTAGAATATTCACAGTTTAAATATATGCACAGTCATCTCTACTAGTCAGACACCATTTCAGTCCTCTCATCAGAATGCACATTAACAGAATGAATTTGAGATACAGAAATAGCACACCGCAGACAGGCCTGGAGTATGGGCCCTAATACCTACCTCACTGGGATCTAGTCAGGTTTAATTAATTAATGCTTATGAAGCACTATGAGCTCCTCAGATCATCACTTCAATTCATTATCACCCCCATTTGTTTTGTGTCCCACTTCCCCCCTTAATTCAACAGTGAATCTCTTTTGGAAAGTGTTGCATTTATAGAGTAATGAACAGATGAAAGAGGTTGGAGTGATTCCACAGGAGTATAAAAGGGAGCAGGAATCCTTCCCCTTCCTTCCTGCTTGAGTCATTTAGCATCAGGTCTGAGAGGAGCATGAAGCTTCAGGATGTGTAATGCTCTTCTAGGAGTCACCCCTGACCAAAACCATGTCAAGATGCTCCAGAAAATGATGAATGTAAGGATTTAACATTAAAACAATTGGTTTTAGTCTGGGAAACTTCTCTGCTTGCATTTATGTTAATTAAAGATGGGCATGAGCCACAATGCTCAAAGGGGTGTGGATGCAGGCACTTGGTTCTTTCCCCATCTCTAATAATTATTAGATACATTGGATGGAAATAGTTGGAAAGAAAATCAATAAGAGAATGAATCAAGAAAATGAATGGCAATTTCAAATACTTACAAGTATAGGATTTCACTCAAGGCCAAGACAAGATAAAATTAGTAGTCTGTATTAAAACAAAACAGAATACAGTTTGATTAAACTTCCACCCCGTGGGATCTTCTTTAAGGACTTCAGATTTTGGTATTGAATAATTTGGGTTACAGAACTTAACAGGGAAGAAAAGGAAGATTGTCTGGTGAAACTGCAAGGTTGTGATAGACTTTCCAAAGAGAAACCAGATTAAGACAAAAAAATTACTGGTGGAAGAAAAGCTGATAAAGAAGACTAGAATTTGATAATGGAGGAATTTAATTATTCAGGTATTGATTGCTATGATAACTACGTGGAAGCTAACAAAGTTTGTTTGTAGCAGCAATGCTATTAGTCCAGTAACTGAGCCCTGTGCTTGGAGCTGGGCATGTGTGCTGTTATAAAATTAATTTTAATTATAAAATTTAACTTTAATCACATTTCATGTCAATATAAATTTAAAAGTTAATGATAGAGAGTTCAAACTTCACTATGATAAAGATCCTCATAGATTTAAAAGATAAATCAATGGAAAACATTCTCATGAAGAAAAGCTTGGGAGATTCACAAAATGAATGGACTTGGGTCAAAAGAACAACTAAAGCCCAAATATACTGTTGGTATTCATTTGAAGAGAAAATCTTACTGAAAACAAAAGAATTGATACATCCAATGGTGAGGGAAAATATGACAATATATAATGGTGGCAATCTGAGAGTCCTGAACCAGGGAAAAGAAAACAGGCTTTAATGTGGGGTGTTTTGTGGTTATTCTGATTTAAGAATTCTTCCTACTGGACTTCAAAGTTAGGACCTCATCTTCCAGGACTCACAAATACAGTTTCTCATTTAAATATTTTTGTTGCTGATATAACAAACCAAGAATTTTGCAGTTTATAAGTGGGACTGACTTTATACAGTCCCATGACCAGAAGAGTGGTCTCCAGTCCCATATGTTATATATTTAAACACTGATTTAATCAATATACCTGTGAGCAGGTACTTAAAATCCAGTTCTCCCCCATCTCATGTTTTTTGCCATGGGAGTTTAGGGTGGTCCCAGGTGGATCAAAAGCTTTCCGACCAGACTTGCTGTCTCATTGATCTAAAAAAAAGATTAATTCTTTCATGAAAACCATAATCACCTTTCAGAGAAAAACACAATTTTCATTAAAAATAAATAAATAAATAAATAAACTTGGGGAAAAAATTAAGGTTTTGATTTTCTGTGAAAAATGTTTCCATTTGGAACCATAACCATAATGGTTTTTCCTCACCATTTTTTATAAGCCAGACCATAATTCAGACAAAATATCAGCAAACTTCAGCAGGGAGGATGTGGCACCCAAGCTACAATACCTTTTAAACAGGTCCAGTTATATTATACAAATTCCATTTGGTTTACTCTTAAATTTTTCATTTGGTTTCAATTCAAAGGGAGGGACTGTTTCCTGTGAAAAATATTAGCTTTCTGATATTAAAATCAATCTAAGCATGAATCTAATATTAATCAACCACTTACTGTATTTACCAGAAATTGCCAGGTTCATCCTTGTAATAGAAAGATCTGCAGATGGGGACAGAAATCTGGGAGAGATAATAAACATCCTAAAATAGTCAAATAATGGAAAAATACAGCAGAAGAAACTGCTAGTCCAAAACAAAATATTACGTACTACAGAGAACTTAGAATTAAGAATTTAGCATTAAGAATTATTTTTGCAGCAGCAAATAAAAATATACTTCTTGAGACAAAGAAATCCATAAGAAATGTTGGTAGAGACCTGTAATAAATCAGAATAGTTGAGAAGCATCCCAATAGTCATTTTGATCTCTTGGCACTGAAGTAAAGTAAGCACAGTGCATAAGGGTTAACTCCTCAGCTCACATAAATCAAGTTAACACCATTTAAGTTAGCAAAATGTATTCAAAGTCAAATTCATTTACTCCAGCCAAAGATCTGTCCCTAACTCTATCCCTTGAATTTTATACTGCATTAACAATTTTAATATATTCAGCTTTAAAGCCCAATATACTTCAATATAATCTCCATTACATACACAAACTTTTATGTACACATGCATATGCAAAGGAATATATACATATAAAATTATTTTAATTTATAATATAAACAAATTAACATAACACAATTTAGCTTTGAATAACAGAATAGGAACGGTTTTGCCGGATTTAGTGAGGAAACACACTGAAAATCCTAATTTGAGTAGAGTCAACCAGCCTGGATTTATGAGAAGGAAATCTTGCTCAAATAATTTCTTGGAATTTTTCAAAGCTATCCCTGCCAAGGCAGACAAGAAAAATACTATGGATGGTATACAATATGCCCAGACTTTCAAAAGAGTGATAAGATCCTACACTGGAGATTACCAGCAAGGTACAGAGCCACTGCATAAATGATAACAAACTTTAATGAACTGATAAGGGTTTGCAAACAGCATCCACCGAGTGACTTAGAGATTGGCAGTCAATACAGGGTAGTGCCTCAGTCAGGTTAGGAGCTTGTCTGGTCTCTAATCTATGTAAAAGAATTAAATCAGAATATCAAAGGTAACGTATCAAACCGTGCCGGGGACATAAAAGTGACAGGGGCTGTAGCAGCGATTGTCTCACTCGGGCTGTAAATGCGAGATCCAGATCAGCAGCAAATGCAGCATCAGCAGCAGCGGGACCGCGCCGCTCTGCCGGAGCCCGCAGCTGAGAGAGCAAAGCAAACAGGTTTTTCTACGCAGGGCCAAATGTGAAAACAAGCTCCACGTGGGCACAGGGCTGGGAAGAAATTGGTGGAGGGTGTTATGGAAGGGGCAGAGGGAGGGAAACCCAGGTGCTGCTTGGAGAGCAGGGTAGAGCTCAGGGAGCAACTGGAATTACAGCAAAAGGGAAGGAATAGATAAGAGGATGCTTTGAGTCTTTTAATCCTTAGGAGATGGGGAGTTTAGAGGAGATTAAAATCTTTCAAAATTAAAAAAAAAAAAAAAAGCCAATCTTTTTTCCTATCCAAATTTAATGGTGTTTGAGTGAAACTTTCTATCCCACGAATTATGGTTTACTGTAAGGATGACAAAACCAGTCCTGTGTCCCTAGAACTCAAGTCCCACATTGTTTTGGAGCACTGCCATCCCTTTCTGCACCAAGGGTGGCAGATCTGGCCAGAAAAGCTTAGCACAACCAGCAGAGCAGAGGACAGGACAAAAGCATCAGAGATGATTTCTGTGCTGCCACAACTCAGGGCAGTGCAAGAGATTATGGCTCCTAAATCCTATTTAAAATAGTGTCTCCTCCCTGGAAAATCACAATTTGCAGTCAATTTCAGTGCTCACTGAAACCTGGAGAGGTTTTGGGGACCCTGGACCTCGCTTCCCAGTCCAATTTTTTATATTAGCAATTGACCAGGTCCATGAAATAAGCTGGCACAGAGTCATAAACCTCGAGAACAGGGCTCCTGTCCAGTGGATAGATCTTTCACCTGACAGAAGGATATGTCTTCCAATAAATTTAAAAGTGAAATTAAAGAATTTCTGAACAGGGCTGAATGGACCCACTTCAGCCTGTGCTGTTAACTAAAAGTTTTCAGCTTCATTTTGTCTTCTGATACCTGCACTGAATTTCAGCAGGTATTTAAACTAAACCAGCGGCAGCTAAGAATGGGTTCTGCTCCTAGGGCTTTGCTATTTTTATCAACTTTTACATTCTTGTTTCTTCAAACAACTTGCCCAACACTAGATTGAAATTCTGTTGGTGTTACTGCCACATCTACCTTGATCAGCTTACTGGATCCTTTTTTAACAGCAAGACTGAAAATATTTGGCCTCATGAGGATTTATCAGATCTGCACAAAGATTAAAATTTCAGCTTATTATTACATACGTTTGTTGTGGTTTCAGTCTGAAACCAGACAGAAATATTAATTTGGGTTTCCAATTTAAAATTCTGTAATCAAGAGCAAAGAAAAAACTTGAAAAGAACTGAACTTTTAAACTTGAAAAGAACTGATTTTATTAACTAACATAAAAAGAAAAAAAAAAAAAACAACAAGATTTGGAATGAAACCTTCAAAAACAT
>WAAG01037717.1:116878-129205 GCA_013390105.1 Tichodroma muraria | reverse complement strand
CCGATCCTCCCCGGCCCGCTTGCATGGCTCAGCGGAGCCGGGCCCAGCCCGATCCTCCCCGGCCCGCTTGCATGGCTCAGCGGAGCCGGGCCCGGTTCGATTCTCCCCGGCCCGGCCGCATGGCTCAGTGGAGCCGGGCCCGGTCTGGCCCGGCTGCTCCCAGGGCCCTGCAGCCTCCATCCTTCCCGCCAGTCTAGACCCGGCCAGGGCTGCAGCCGAGGCAGAGCCGAGTCGAGCCGAGCCGAGCCCGGCCCGGCCTGGCCTGGCCTGGCCTGGCCTGGCCTGGCCCGGCCCGAGAGAGCCCGCCGGGCCCACCTGTTACCTCTTCTGCCACCGGAAACCAGAAGAAGGAACTTTCTCGAGTTCTCATTTAAAATGTGTAGTCACAAAGGCGTACCCATGTCTTTCATTGGCTTAATCAAGTGTCAATATTACACATTGGCCAATCAGGCTAAACCACCACAACGTTTTACCAATTATTCCTTTATTATCTTTATGGAAGGACCCTCAGAAAAAGCAGTTGTGGTAGTCACTACACTGACTTCCACTTTTCTGACCAGTATCTTTAAACAAAGTATATTAAAAAAAGGGATTTTAAGCTATGAGTATCCAAGAGATGCCATGAGAAATGATTTTTCATAGCCCTCATTACCTTTGTCCAGGCCTAAGGTGACATTTTCGATTCCTCTTTGGATCAACAGTTCCCTGGTAAGGCTGGATTTTTTAGACTTTTACAGGGGTTTTATTACTGTGGATCCTGCACGTGAACCTGAAGCTTTCTGTGTCTGTCATATACTGTTTACTGATTAATTTTTAACCAGCTGCATGTCCATGTTTTCATTTCTGTCATAACTGTTTCTTCACCTGCCTGAAACCAAGCGATTTCTAATTTTTCTTCCGTTTCCAAGTTTCTCAAAGTTCCCTGTCCACCCAGCACTGCCATCATAGTTCCTGAATAAAACCTCAGTGTTTCTCAACAGGGTGCAGAATTTCTTCCCCTAAACAACCTCTGTTAGCAGGGCCTCTTTTCTCAGGGGAAAAATCTCTAAATAAATAAATAAAACCTTCTAGTCATCATAAAAATAAGTTGCTTCCCTAAGCAACAGGACATGGCTAGATACCAGAAATAATTGTTAATATGCTGGTTTTCTGGGATTTTAATGCACTTAAACAACAAATTTAAGAGTCTTTTCTTGATCTTGCATCACAGTGATCTATTTTGCTTGCTTACAGCTTCACGCTTCACCCAAAGTGTTTTTATTTCACCAGCCTATCAATCTTTGAAATTTGAAAATCACTCAGGTTTATCTGTGACTTGTGTTTCTTTCCCCACGGTTTGTGTTGAGAGCTTTAATGACATTCTCCTTTGAGTCGCTTCAGAGGAAAGGAAAGACCCAGGTTTTTTCAGATGTCTGAGGAAGCATCTGTATGCTAATTCCCTCTCAACTTTGCAAGCAGAAAATTTAAAGGGAGATGGTTTTTAGCAAATGGAGACCAGTTAACAGTTAGAAATCTTTGTAATGGTACCAATTTCTTGGGAGGTTTTTTCCTCCCACCAGCTTTCAAGGCTATTTCTTGTCTACAAGATCATTATAAGTTAATACTTGACTCCCAAAAGCCTCGCTCCACCTTAAAAATTGTACTGAATCTGTCAAACATCAATTTTGAATCAATGCCAATTCAGTATAAATAAAGTGTGATATGGACACTCCAGCAAAGGATTGCCTGCAAATCAAAAGGGCTCTTATCACACAAGGAACGTGATAGATTTTTCTCCAGGAATTCCGATTCTGATCACCTTTTCATGAGAAGAACTTTAGTGACTGAAATAGGAATAAGATATGAAGCAATTGTTGTATCCGGCTGTTAAAGATACTTTATATAAACAAAGGCTGAGCCTAATCATTTTTTAAAAAGACCTAAACATTAATATTTTCATAATTAGGTTGAGGACTGAGGTACTGGCTGTATCTGGTGAGTTTAAAAAGGGAAAAATAAAACAGATTATGCCAATTAAAAATGAAAGGTCTAAGAATAAACAGTGAATTCTTGCAGAGGATCCAATTCACAGCATAGTAGGCATTATGTCAAATAAAACCACAGACTGAACTGGAGTATTAATGAACAGAAGAGATAGCCAGACATGTTTACACAAGCAGACAGGGCTGGAGGATGTATCGACAACGTGGGGAGGTGTGTTGTAATAAATTTGAAGGGGGACAGACTTGTTGGGCCAAGTGTCCCTTTCCAGTCCAGGAATTCCTCATGTCCTCATTACCCTTTCACCTCTGGACAGCTGCAATATTAAAATCTGGCTCCTATCTTAAGGAAATTGAGTTTAATGTCCTTAATTTAGTCCCCAGTCCACATATATCCATATCACAAAGCAATCATACAATTTGGCTCGATGGACAGCGGCTGCTGAGGAAAGAGGCTCATCCTGGAATGGCAGGGCTGTTGCAAGGCAGGCCCAAGGCCTCTATAAAGCATCTGTAACCTGTGCAATACATGCATGGTACATCCACACTTGTGAGAAACCATCTTATTTTCACTTCTGTCTTTTCCTGGTATCTTTTTCAAGCAGAGTTTTAATTACCAAAGCAGTTGCCATGTTCCTATATCATGGCAGTGGCCAAGCTGGACGAGAACAAAGGTGGTCTCTTGGCTTTTTTGTGTTTTCTTCAGCTCTAAGTGCAGCCTCAAAAACTTGATTCAGCACATCTCCCTTCTCTCTGAAGCACAGAGGAGGGCTGCAGGGTTAGGTGCTGCATCCATAGATTACATAGCAGGAAAAGCATGAGTGGCATATTTTGGTCCCAGGGATTGATATGCAACACCCTGAACACCGAAGTCAACTGCTAAATAATCTGGAATCAGAAAGGGGCAGAGCGGTTGTGGAGGGGGGAAAAAAAAATGTGAAGGGGATAAAAATTAATCATCGAAAGAGTGTTATGTTTTATGTTAATAAATCATTTTAACTAATTGATTACGTCATATCTCCAGCCTGTCTTCCAATTTGAAATCTTCAGGAACCGGTGGGCAGGGATGTGAAAGGCACTTGTTCTCTTCATCTGGAAAACATCTATGTTGTTCATTTTCCAACATTATGGGGTTTTTATCTCTGTATTTTTCTTTCAGAATTTTTTTTATGCGTTTATGATGATTTTCTTCTGATCTATTTGCTTATCAACATAAGGGGCATAAAATAGTGTAAAGATACTTGAAGAGTATGGATATAAATGTCAGTGTACTGGGTGCATTTTGGGATGGAGAGAGGGGTGTAAGATGGAGGATAAGTCTGTCAGCTCGTGGCAGACACGGCTGATTTGTAAATAACAAAATTGTAGGATTTATTCCTTTTGATACACTGCACTTTTATTAAAAGAAAATCCCCTGGAAACCTCTGTAAATGGCACGAAACATATAATTAGACTTAGCTTTTTTCACCCTCTGCTTATTTAAATGCTCCGTAACTTCAGCAGTGATTCAGTAACAACAGATTTTATAGAAACATCTGACAATGAGAACAAATATTTGCAGTGTTTTCAGTCTCTGCTCTGTATTTCTCTCTACGAGGCAGAGCTTGTCTTCCTTGTGTGTGGATCAGTGTAGCTTTCCCTGCTGCTCACACCTCCAGCCAGATCCACTTTCCAACACTAAATATCAGATGTGACTTTTTACCCCTTGCTTCCTACCTCCAAAATGCCACCCTACAAATTCCTGTCTCCAAATTCCAGGCACGGACCTCCCAAAAACGAGTGCCACCAGCAGGCAGGCTTTGGCATAGGCAAAATCACCGTGGCCAGGCACAGCTGGTGGGTGGCGGTGGCACAGGAGCTCTCTCAGACACTCACCTGCCCCAATAGCAGATATCCAAGGCTGTGCTGTGGTGGGATTTGTCCTCTTTCCCCTGGGCTCCACCACTTCTGCCCTTTCCCTGCTTGGTAAGGAAAGAGTTCTACACACAGAGAGCCACCCCAGCAGAGCCATTGGTGTAGATGGGTTACAAAGTCATCCAGGATGGACTTTGCTGCCCTGAGCCTCAGCACCAGCCCCCACAGCCATCAAAACAACCTGTGTAGCAAATTAAGATCATGCTCTCAATATGTGCAGACAGCTGGGTCCATGCCAATATCTTTACTTGTGGGATGTGGCTCAGTCAAATTATGGGACAGGAGGTAGGGACATGGAGCTGCAGCTCCTGACTCCTGAAGCCAAGGAGATCAACGCTCACAGCAACCCAACCCAGGCTGACAGAATTATTCCAGAGACCATGTTGCCTCCTCCCTACCCCAGAATTTGGGAAGTCATCCATTTACAACCTCTTTGTCATTGGCAGATGGACCCACTGACAGGTGGACCCTCTTGGTGAACATCAAACAACATTCCCACATTCTGCCTGGTGCCTTTTTTGGACCCATTTCCAACCTGTCAGTACAAGGGAAAAGAATACAGTCAATGCAGTCACTTCTGAATAAAAAAAAAATACATAAAAAAGACAAAAATAGCCGTTTTTAGAGAGTTTCAGGTTGAAGGTTGCTTGTCAGAATCCAAGAAGAGAGCAGCAGTTGTTCTGACACTGCGGTTTTCACATCCTTGTCAGAGATTTGAAGCAGGATAGCTGATGTGTGTTAAAAAAGGATGGGAAGGTTTAAAATAGTTTAGATGCTGCCTGGAGCAAGTTTGAAGAGATATAGTAAAGAGCATTGGTAGGAGTGTACGTGCACCTAAAACCATCCATGGGGGGAAACAGCTTCTCCAACTGCTGGTACCTTTAATTCAATTCTGACCTGAAACCCCTCAAATGACCCAGAGAGGAGTCGGGAAATTTACCAAGAAACATTTTTTAAACATAAATCGGGGAGGGAGTGACAACATGAAGAACACTTTCATTGCAAGGGAAAAGAAAAAAAAAAAATCTCTCTGGTTTTTGACAGCTCTAATAACCCAGAGTCTAAGATTTGGGCTTGGAAAGGGGCCAGTTGGCCAAGCCTCTATCCACAGACAGGCTGGAGATGATGCTGATAGTCAGAGGGAAGCAAACAGAAGACCTGGCAAGTCCAATGCCACCCCTGATGAAGGGGATGTCTGCCAGCTCCTGGGTAAATCTGCAGTTTAGGTGTGCAGCAGTCACTTGGTCTTGCCTCTGCTTCTCCTGGAATCTGATCCAGTCAGCAGCCACCCGCAGAACAGCAGCAGTTTTCCAGATATTGGGCAATTCTGTACACAAGGAAACTATGCTGCAGTGGCTAATTGCTTTGGAAACTATGCTGCAGCAGCTAATTGTTTCAAACCATTTGGGATTTTCTAAATATCTTCGTAGCCCTTGTGATTCTGTAGATTTTAAAATACCCAGCTAATCTCCTGAAGTCATGGAAAGAAATATATGTTTTGCCCGGGGCGGTGATAAGAAATAATTGGGGTAATCGATCGACTCTGAAACTTTCAGATGGACATCAAATGTCAGCACCCAGATTCTTGGCTGCTAATTTCACCTCCATTAACTTAATCAGGAGTCAATGGGAAAAGTGGGGTGACGTTAAGAGAACCAAGGAAAAGGAAATTTGATCTAGTCCCAAACAGGTAGCACAGGTGCTACCGTGTAACTGTAGAATTTATATTAACCATTCAACCTAAGCCAAACAAAAAAAAAATCTCTTGTGTTAATAAATTTTCCACAAAGTCTTCCACAGATCTCATGAAGGTACGACAACATCTGAGGGGCATTGGATGATGTTTTTGATATCCCATCCCTGGAAGCATGCAAGGTTGGGTGGGGCTTGGGGCACCCTGGGATAGTGGAAGGTGTCCCTGCCCATGGCAGAGGGTGGAATGAGATGAGCTTTAAGGTCCTTCCCACCCGAACCATTCTGGGACTCTCAGCACGGGATGTCTTCACCCCAGAACTGCTACTGGGTGACCCCGGCCCTAGAAGGGATGTGTCCCTTCACAAAGAATTGTGGGACCATCTTAGGGATGTTTGCTTTCTCTCCTGCTTTTAGAACCAAAAACCCAGAGGTTTATCCCCAGTTCCCACCTCGTCCTTTTGCAAAGAACTTGCTGGCATTGCCATCACCCTGGTGGCCAAAGGAGTGGCAGTTTTGGCCGCTGGGCTCAGAGCTTGGCCCTCCATGTCACAAGGACTGCTCAAGTTTACCACTCTTGCTCTTACAAATTCAACCCCTCCTAGAAGGGGGGGGAAAAAAAAAAAATCCATTATCACTGAGCATATGCAACTGCTAAACATCCTATTCAGTATAACTTCAGCCTGTTCTGAGAACTGAGTTTCACAGTTTCTTTATGCAGTATCTGTCTGTCAGATATTGCCCACTACATTACCATAGTCTATATAATATACTTCCACCAAAATATGTGTGTGTATATATATATATATGGCATATTTTTTACTACCTGCTGTGATAAGAAACAATATGTTAAAAGCTTTTATTTTCATTTTACTTTGCATATGTCCTATTTTCCTTGTATTAATGGCACTAAGGAAATTTAAACACGGTGCCTCCATTTTGTGCCTCCATTTTGATGGAGGCATTAATTTCTCTAATCTGCTAAATAGAAATAGTGCGTCAATTTTAGATATTTCTAAAGCAACCATCACCTTAGTTCTTCAGTATGACATCAAGAAGCCAAAAGACTACACACAGAATATTTGGGCTCTCTGTACATTTAAAGGTGACACTAAATAAAATTCTCCAAATCTTTAATTTCTTAATAAATCAAATTCTCACAGAAGTAAAGGCAACTCCTTGGGTGCCAGGCAGGCAGTATTGCTGTAACAATTAACCTATGGCCAGAGGCAGTGGTGCAAAGGCTGCTTCTTTCATTCCTTTATTTAGTTTTTCTACCTTTTGGGTTCTGGTTTTGTCCAGTTGCCCCTTCCTCCTTTCTGTTCCCTCTGTGGCTGAGCTGTGCTCACACCAACCCAACGCTGAGCGAGGTTGCACAACAAGCACCATCCCTTGCACTCCTCTGCTGACCAACTTATAACTGATCTGCACTTCTGTTCTTCCTTTATCACCACCAGCTACAGCGAGGTGGGGTCTTGAGGACTATGATTTAGGCATACTAAAATATATCAAGAAAATACTGGTGTTGCCTCATTGGGAGGACACTGTTAAAATTTATATTGGAAGTTCTTGATGTTTTAAACACCTCAAATTGAAACAACCTTTGATCTTCTCACTAAATGTCATATAAACAAGACAGGAACATTATGTATCTGAGATATTCCGTTATGGTTTCCTAGCTTAACCTCACATGGGTTTAGATATTGCAGGGGATCTCACCACTGTATATAAGAAAATGAGGCCTAAATGTGCTCATATCCAGAGGATTTACCACCTTATTAATGCATATATGTCATGCATAGATTATTAACAGCTTCATAACTAGATAGGAACTTGCATTTCAATAAACATACTTTTACAAGTGCAAAGAAAAAAAAGTTTTGCATTAGGATGTTACTAACTTCGTGTCTTTGTCCTGGGAGAATGCAACTAAAGAAACCACATTTAAAATCAGACATTAGATATGCAAATATGTGTTCAGATCAGAGATACGAAAATTATTCAAATGATTAATTATTCATCATAAAAATGTCAATTAATAATTCTGAAGCATAATAGGCATCTTTCTAATGCATCTTTATTTTTCAAGCCTAAATACTGTTGAATCTGTGTTCAATTGCATTCTAACAAGTTTTTAAAAATTCAACAAAGTAAACAACCAACTATAAACAAAAGTGAGCCGTGAATTTTAATCACTGCCAACTGAGCCAAGAAATGTGGCCAAACTTCAGCATTGATCCCAGAAGTGAAGGAGAAGCATCTCCAGCTCACAATGTGGGACAGTGGATGAAGGACGCTTGTCCCTCACTGCTCTCTGCCCAACGAGAAAAGAAATTTGGGACCTGTGGATGCTGTTCCCCTGCTGCAGACATGCAGACAGACGTTGTGAATGGCAGCTGAGCAGCTCTAGGCCATCAGAAGTGGCTTTATAAATGACAAAATTAACAAAAACATATGAGGAGATTCACTTTTAACGTTCAGGGACTCGCACGAGATCAAATATTACAGTGATCTGCTGGTTAGAAATGCCCAGGGATAGGTAAATTAAAGCCAGACAATCTTTTCCCTTGCTTTTGGCTCGTATCCTATCCCTACATGGGTTTTCCGCAGAGAAACTTGAAAACTTTGGGAATGTTGATTCAAAAGGTTTCTTCCCAAATACCTCATCAGCGGGTGGGGGGAGAGTCATTCCCTGACCCTTTCTTCCTCTCTGTGCCTTCTCCTCCATGTGGAAATTGGAAAAAAAATAAAGGCCTTGCTTTCTAAATCTTAGTTTATGGGGACACCTGTATTGAGCAAAAGTATCCTGCGGCATCTTGGGCCCACATGGGGCCTTCCCTGCTCACAAAAATTATTCCAGCCTGTTTTACCCTCTATTGCCACAGGTGACTGCAGCAAATAATCCCCCCAGCATCTTTTTTTGTTTGATTTGGGTTCTTTTTTTTGCAACCTCAGAATTCTTTCTCAAGGCAAGGACGTCTTCTACACCCCAGAGATAGGAGCATGAGAAGCAGCCAGAACCCACAGGGATCCCAAATCTTGCAGGAGCAGGTCCCTCAGTGGAGCAGGGCTGTGGGAGGGAATGATGCTCTCCCCAGGCTTGGCTGCAAGTGGGCACATCTCATCTGGGTGCCCTACATGGGGATGTTTAATCCCTGATGTTGGAAGGGTTCCACACTTTAGGGAAAATAGTTGAGAGGTCTGGCTACTGAAGACATGAAGGAAAAACCTCAGAAGCAGCTAAAGTGTATTTAGAGGGGTTAAACCTCTGTCTTCACCAGCCTCTAAAATGTATTAGTCAAAACTCATCATCCGGAACACCTTTGCTCCTATTCCCTCAGTTTTCCTCCTTCCACGTAGTGGGCAAGAAAACACAGTCCCTGTTACTGATCCTCCACCAGGGAAAATGCAAACACACCAAAGTAAATAAGGCAGTGAATCATCCCCTCAGCCCATGCCACCAGGTCCCCACAAAGCCACCGTGGCAGAAGTTAGCAGAAGGCTCAGGTCCTCCAGCGCGTGTGCCCCAAAGTCCTCCTTGGTGACTCGTCACCTCCCCTCTCAATCAGAGCTGGGTGCCTGGAGATCACAGGGAGGTCTCTCTCTGCACAGCCCCTTTCTCATGGTAGGGTATGTCCCTGGCAGCAGGATTTGCCCCTGGCTGGCCCTACAGATCCACACAGTGATGGGAACACAGGGTTATCTCCAAGGCGCTTATCTTCATCACCATAGGTTTTGGTGGACAAAAGAAACCCACCGAGGAGCTGCAGGCAAGACGGTTTCTCCTGTGGCTTTAACCGGGCAGGTCTGCATCAGGATCAGGCCACCCTCATCTCAACTTGCAGCGTTTCCATGTAGGAAGACCTGAGGGAACGAGGAGAAACCTGCACTCAGAGAACTGCCCTCAAAACTGTCTCCAAGCCACAGTGCTGGGAGCTGTACACAAGGAAGGAACTGGTGTTTGTGAGGATATTTTGGCTCTGCTTTCTTTTAAACTGATGGGGTGGGGGGAATAGGATGTGCAAAAGTTTTAAAATAGAGCAGGGAATAGGACCTGCATGGGGATGCTGATGGAGCAGAGACTGGGATCCGGGCTGCCAGCACCACCCCAATAAAGGCAGGATCTATAGCCTGTCATTATTTCCATCTCCTAAAGAAGCTGCACACCCGTTATTAGTTCAGAGCCGGGCAGGAAATCATAGCCTGGATTAAGGTTAAATTCCATCTCAGAAGGGCTTAGCTGATTGTTAAATGTTTATGTCCAGTGTCCAAAAATTAAAAATAAAAAAAAAAAAAAAAAACACCCCCACATTCCACATTAAAATAACATCTAGTAATGTTGGGTGCTGTGTCAGTCCTGCAAAGATCCGAGCAGTTTTATCACTCCGATGCAAACCCTGCTGAGGCACATCAGTGCTGGGGAAACTGTGAGATTGAGGGCTGAAAGAACAGCCAGCAAAATTATGAATAGGGATTATCTGACAATGCTGACATGTTTCTTAAAGCCCTTGAGCATCATCACACGCTCTGAGGGTTTGTTTTTCAGCGTGGCTGCTGATAAATATATTTTATTGATACACCATCGACAGCACTCCTGCCTATTGCGATTCAGGCTGCAGCCTCTCGTAATCTCCACTTCATCCCCTCGTTTTGTAATCTGGAAATGTAGGAACAATATGTAAGGAGTTTATAATGGGATTAATTTATTTTGAGAACTTGTTGGTTGGTTTTTAGGTTTTCTCCTTTTTCTCCTAGAAAACGTGGGTGAGTGGAAATCGAACAAGTCAGTAATTAGCATTCACTTTTTTCTTTTCCTTTCTTTTTATCATATGCATCTAAATTCAGTTTAGCTCTTTAAGGAATTGCCAGACTGCCCTTGATTTATAGGCAGTGCCTTCTGGATCTGAGAGGATCTAATTCAAACTAATAATACTTGAATCTGATTTCAGATATTTGCGCTGTGCTATATATTTCATTAAGATATCATCATTTGGAGTGTGTGTGTATGCGTGTGATATGTCTCTGTGTATCCAGGTACGTTTAGGCATGGAGAAGCCATGCATCCTGCAGGAAAATCATGCTGGCTTTTAGAGAATAGTGGCAAGAAAACTTTTGCCACAGCCATGATGACTCGTAGCGGGGAACAAAAACTACAAATACAAATGAAAATAAGAAATATAAACAAAAACAATAATTAAAAAGATTAAGGCAGCTCCTTCCCACCTTTGCCTAGCTGGGGATTGCAGCGGCAGCAGACGGCCGGAGCCTGCCTCTCGCTCCACACTCCGCCTGCAGCTCGGGGCTGAGCAGGGGGACACCCGGAGGTGCCACTTCCCAGCCCGGGAGGACATTTGGATGCCCCTACCCGGAGCCCCCCCGGGCGCTGCCTCCCCCGCATCTGACAGGGGCACCCACTCCCGCCTAACTAAGAGACGACCAGAAAAAATCCCAGGCACATCTCGGTGGCTCTGGTGAGCTGCAAAGACACCCTGCGGGGGGGCGAGGGGGCGAGGGGGGGTCCCTTCCTTCCTTTGCGATGCTGAACCGTCAGGAAGGTGTTCCCTGAGCAGGACCATTTCGGAGAGCGATCCCATCGCTGTTGCTCTCCCTCCACTTCTTGCTTTAGGCACACGTCCAATGCACAGCTCAAGAGCAGTTTATTTAAGCTTAATGTAAGTAAAAGTGCAGTGTGGGATCAGTGTGCCGTTTGTTTCGGTTTCCTTCGGGAGGGGGAGAAGAAAAAAAAAATAAAAGAATAATGTGCTGGAACAGACTGAACTCTTGTCAGAGCAGGGAAATTGTTTCGCAGCCCTTTATCGCAGCCCTTTGGGCAGCCCCACGTTTACCTTGGGAGAGGACCGTGCCAGTGGGCAAGACGCGAAGTTTCTCTTTGCAGTGGGATTATTTCGAGCTCCTTCAGGAGGAAGGAACGGCTGTGGGTTGTGCTGGGAGCTGGGCATGAGCGGCTGGAGCCTCAGCCGGATCTGCCCCCTTTGCAGCCGAACGCCTTCGCTCAGCATCCCCGGCTCGCTCTGCCTTTACTTACTTCGATATTACTTCTCGATTACGTGCGGTGTAAACCGGCTTTTTGATTAACAAACCGGCAGAGCGTTGGTTAAGAACACTTAAACTTCAAAAAAAAGAAAAAACTATCCCCCTGGGAAGTGGGCTCTGAATTGGTTAATAATGTGCAGTACTTGCTAAATTGCTGACTTCCAGATGTGGAAAATATCTTTCTTGTTTAGGACCTACGTAACCTGATTGGATTACGACAGAAGCGTCACATTGGAAGGCTTTTGAGTGATGATTTAATTAACCATACAGTAGAAAGCTGTATTTGCCAGGAAACCCCTTCCATATTTGCATAACCAATCCCTTCAGTGCAAAGGTGGAGTCTGGGCGTCCTTTTTTTTTTTTTTTCTTTCCCTTTTTTTTTCTTTTTTTTTTCTCTATATGTAATTTTATTTTAATTTTAATACTTGAAAAAGTGAAAAACTTGTAACCTCCCTGAAGTTCAGCCCCACGCATTACTCGTCCACGCTGTCTCTCTGCTCATCCAGCTACTTCCAAGAAAGAGTAAAGCCAGGAAAAGAGCCCATCTCACCCTTGATCCATATCTGTGAACAAAACAGATAGACTGTAAGATCTCAGCACGTTTGGTTGATTTTTTTTTTTTATAGTCAGATTTAGCTGACTATTCAAATAACCTGGAAGAGTGCTGAAATGAAACGGAGGGAGAAAA
>WAAG01037717.1:69639-96016 GCA_013390105.1 Tichodroma muraria | reverse complement strand
TGTGTGTATAAATGTGTTTCTGTGCATGGTATATATTCATAAAAATAATATGCCACAGGATATGGGAATAGTCATATGTGTGATGCATTTATATGCATAAGTGGTAGGTTTGCAGGTTAATGCCTGCTGGACTCTGTGTGTGTGTGTGTAAATGATGGAAAGGTACTCAGCACGATGAAAAGATGAATTATCCTAGAAATAAAATAAAAAACCCCCAAACTTCCATGGCAAAGTTTGCTGTGGGTGTTTTTCTAATACTTAAGTCACGCAGACGTACTTCTGATGAACATGATTTCCTTATAGATATGGCAATAATTATCAAGTAAGGAAGCGGAGAAAGAAATGGGAAAGTTTGATTCACCAGGAGAATGAGGGCTGGCTGCTGAGTCTTGGTGCCTTTTTGCAGCTGAAGCATTTGAGATAGTGGGACTCAATGTTTTTTTAATGATTTGCTGTGTTGTGTAATAATTATACATATAGTGCAGTGAGGTTACTTGGAGGAACACAACACTATGTATGGGGATTTTTTTGAGTAAAGGACCCAGGAGATTGCTTTTCACTTTGAAAACAATCCCTAATATCAGGAAAATGCTCTGTTTGTTTATGCGTACATAATGCAAGTTTGTCCGCCTGGGAACTGCAGCAAATGGGAGAAGTATGCATGGATTTCACAGGTAACAGGATTACGTGGGCACATAATTGATCCATTTGGAGAAAAAAATGACAGTGCTCTAAAGATGCCTAGGCTTTGGAGATGGAGTTTATGAAACAGGCATTTGTAAATTCAAAGGAATCAATATGTCAATTTTATTACATCTCAGGACCAGCTGGGCATTAAAGGAGCAGTAGCCTTTTTGAAATTGCAGCTGCGTATTCTTGCATTGTGTACCTTTCTTAAAAGGCTTTGGATTTCAGAAAACGCACTTTTTGCAGCGCTTTGCACCTTTTCAGTGACTGGTCTGCATTGACAAAAAAAAAAGACACAAAACATTACATTGTGTTAGTTTTCCTCTTAAGCCTCGATTGGTAAAAACTGCCAGGCTTCAGTTATACCGTGCAAAAGTCTTACTAAAAAATATACACATGGAAGGAGGCAAACACCTGTTCCTACCCCAGAGGTTGAAAAAAATATTTGAGGCTTTACATCAAGGGCTCAGCACATGTTGAAGGGGCAGCATTATACCATGAGATACCTGAAAACATCCATTAAATACTGCACGTAAATATGGTCTGAATCATCGTATAATGATATCTTCTCTTCCTTCTCAGTAAAGTTTAAACCCCTAGATGATTAAATTTAGTGAAAAGATATGTTTTTTTTCTTTCCAGAGGACAGCAGTCTTCAGCTGTCCAGATTTGGAAATGCAACTTTTCACACAATTTTGCAACGTGCAGCATGGAGGGAGTGTTGAATGGAATGTGGGTTGCGGCAGTGGTTGGTGCCCATAGGCTCTCAGGGCCACCCCAAAGAGGCATTCTCAAAGAATTAATAGTTTTTCCTTTGGAGAGCAGGTAATCCAAGAAACAATTGTGGCTTTCCAGAATATGTTGCATGCTCCTCTCCCTGAAAGGCATTTGAGTGAGAGCTGTTTTGGTAAAATCCATGCATGTCTTGAGCTTTCAGCAGGTATCATGTTGTCTTCTCTCCTCTGTTTGCTGGCGATGTTGTTGTGGACCTGATGGTTATAGCTACTCCACAACTCCAAACTGATTATTAACAGTTCCAAAACAATCACTGATTTGGGGTACCAGTCTCTGGACAACTCTAGTGCTTCCACATATCTGAAAATACGCTTAAAAATATTTGAGTCTTTGAGTCCAAAGAAAGAGGTAGCTAGGATTAATAACCACTGTTCCCTGAGACTTCTCTGCCTTCTCAGTTTCTCCTTTATCATGACCCTCTCTGATCTTCTATAATGTTCCTCCATCTCCTTTTGCACGGTTTCTTTTTTTTTTTGAGCTCACACTTTTCAGGCCAGCCTGGCAACAGACAAGGTCTCTCTATGGTGCTCCAAGCTGCACAGTAATTCTACTTTTTCTTGCTTGAGGATCTCTGCTTTCCACAAGGTATGGTTACAGTCTTTCTCCAGTGGTCTGCTAACATTTAACTATGTAGAAGTAAATTAAATTATGGGGGATCATACCATAAATGGGCTTATTATCATTAGAGAATCATAGGATCATCAAATGGTTTGGGTTGGAATGCACCACAAATATCACCTAGTTCTAACCCATGTATAAAGTGGAGTATTCTATATACTTATATTCTACTATAGCTCCATCCCCCTCAACAGAAGTATGAAGTGAATATGAAAGAGTAAAAAGTCAAGTTTTCCCTGAAAGAGTATGGAAAAGTAGACACAAACAATACCAGCTGGTTAAGCAGTTTTTTGTGGTCATAGACTTAGCATGAATTAAACCTTCATTGTGAATGATGTACCTTTAAAACATTTTTTTAAAAAATATTCATGTACTAAAGAAGACATGGAAAAAGAGGTTCACTGTGTTTTCATAGAAAGTTTTGGCATCATAGAAAATACAGATGACCTTCTGCCAAGCAGTAATTCTCAGAACTGATTTGAATACACAGAAATTGAGTGGATGGAAACTATATAAACTCAATAGATAAGAGTTTATAAAACTCAATAGATAGGAGTTTATAAAGCTTTAGAATTAAGACTTCCTTTCAGTGCAGCTTTGCCTGCATGCTTGGGTGTAAAAGATGTGATGCTGGACAGGGCTTGGAGCAACCTGGAAGGTGTCCCTGCCCATGGCAGGGGGTTGGAACTGGATGATCTTTAAGGTCCCTTCTTACCCAAGCCATTGTGTTATTCTACGTACACACCTTGTTCATCTCAGCCCTCCACCAGTGATGAGATGTTCACACAAGTTGTATCACACTTAGCTGTAACTGCTCTAAATTCACATTTTTCAAGCCCCACTGCAATCTTCATTCAGAAGATGTCATCCCTTTCCATGCTCACCAGAGGAGAGCAAACAAAGGTAGGAAGAGTTGAAGGGACTTGGTCAAGGCATCCCAGCTGGAAGCAGCTGGAACTAAAAACCAAAACCAAATAAAACAAGAGGTCATATTACGATCCTGGTTACCTCTGCACAGTCCCAGAGCCACTCCATGGGTGGGCAGCCTTTACATTTTGTCCATTCTTTGAATCTAACTCTAGAAGCAGAACGAGGCCTCCCAACGATAGGGTGGAAAAATGGCGGAACGCAACCCTGCCATCGACCTGATTGATGGTCCTTCCACTGAGATCATAACAGCTCCTTCAGAGACTTTTACAGTCTCTGCAGAAGTGTGGGAGGCACTGCCAATATCCTCAGATCATTGGCATGATAGACCGTAACGGCTTCTTCGGAGCCGTTCCGGTCTATCGTGTCAATGCGTACTTAGGGAGTCCTCAATGCATGGATCATTGACACGGCACTACATAACGGCTCCTTAGAAGCCATTACTGGGTATCAAGTCAATGCATACTTAGGGAGCCCTTAATGCACGGACCCACGCAAGTGACTTGCTCTGAATACTAACAATCCTGGGGAAGAGTAGTTACTGCCTATGCCACGGAGGGGGATTATTAATCCCTGCCTGCGACAGCTCGGCTCGGGCTCCGCGCTCCCGACGCCTCCCTGGGAGGGGCGTGGCCGCTCCCGGGCTGGAGCACTGCATGGGAGAGCCCAAAATCACTGAACTTTCGCTCCTCCGCTGGCATCTTTTTATTTCATAAAATATGCACCAGACAGAAACGCTCTCAATTTGAGATGGGAGAGCCAAGAGGCAGCCCGGGATGAAACATTTAAAGTTAAGGCCTTGAGAATAAGTGGTTGCAGTGGGAATGCTGGCAGACCCTTACACACAGAGCAGTAGTTCTGTGGATTTTACTCCTCTCAACTACTTTGCTGTAGTTATCACATATTCCATATATTTACGATGGCCCTTGCGAGATGCTTGGCATCAAGCTGAAAAGTGACCCTCTAGAAGGAGAAACTGTTAAACATCCCATCATCCAACGAGCAGTTTGTCTTGGATTTGTTGACCCGGTCCCTGGGGAACATTGGCTGAGATTTTCCAAATCATCACCGTGCCTCTGCTTCGACCTGCAAAGGCGCATCCCCGTCCTTTGGCTTCCCCCAGACGAGAGATCTCCGTACCGAGTTAAAAATGCTTCTAGTTTGCTGTTGTTGATATTTTTCTTTTGTGTTCTGCTTGCTGACTGACATCTGCTATCATGCTAAGCAGGTGTTCCTGTGTAAACGAACGTGCCCTGTTTGTGTTTCGCCATCCTCGCTACTGCGCACCCAAATGAGCAGCATGATTAAGAATCCTGTAAATTTTTGAAAGGAAACGGATGGCTGCCCTACTAGAACATAATTACACCGTTCCAACATCCGCAGCTCACTGCTGCAGCCGAGTTGGAGAACAGCAGAAATTAATAATATATAATAGCATCATTCTCGTAATTTATAAATGAAATAAAGTAGAGAGGAGATTCTGCTGATATGCATTTTCTTCTTAATTCTGCAAGACAAAGTATAGATTAGAATTTTACTGGGGTGAAACCTGGCCAGCAATATCACACTAGTTGCAAGTGTAGGGCCTGATTCATGAGAGGGATTTTGCTTAGGGAAAAGAGCTAATATCTTTTATTGGACTAGGGGAAAAAAAATGAGTACACAAAGCCCTCTAAAGGCAACCACTAAAGCAAGGAGGCCAGATCCTCTACCCACTTTTTAGCTTCATTCATTTGTAGGTACCGCAGGAAGAGTTTGCTGCGTGGTGGAATTTTTTTTCCCTGGCTAAAATAATACACTATCATAGGTCACCCTCTCAGAGAGCAGAGAGGATTAATCAGCTAAAGATGTTGTCTAATCTCCCATTTTTTGTTGAAAAACAGCAATGTTTTCAAAAACAATATTTTGAGCTCCAGAGATGTGCCAAAAGGAGCGGTACTGTGAATCTCTGCTCAAGCCAAGCCTTAGAGTTGGTGCTCTAATCTCGCCTCTCAACCCCTGCTTAAAAAAAAAAGATAAAATTTTCTGAAGACAAAGACATTATTTGTAAAGACTAGGCTGTATGACTTTTATTTTTTCCTCTGCATGTTAAATGCCTTTTATTTTACTTCTGCAGCTGCCCAGATATACTTGTCTGGGTGATGGCCCAGCTGAGTTCTGCTCTTCCTGGGCTAAACTCATTTGGGAGAGCTATCAAAACTACAACAGTGTTTACTTTCAGGTTAATAAGGAACATTTTTATCAATTTTGACGCTGTAATAAGACTCTAAAGTGAAAACTGCTTTGATGGGAAAAGTCAGCATGGACTCCCCAAGTTTAACACAGCAAACACGAATGTACACGGAAATATTTTTTATTTTAAACTAAGGAATATGTTTGAGTCTTATTCTTCTAAAGGGCCCCCTTAATAATTTGTTTCTGAGGAAATATGTGCATATACAGATTTATTTCATTAACAGGTATTTATTTAAGTGGGCTGCACTGTATTTAAATCTCTGAATAGTTTCCATTACTTCCTCAGCTCACTTACTTCAAGTTGACTAATTTTAATAAGGCTAAGGTGCCTAGGGTCTTATTGAGTGTTCAGTTTGATCAATATGGCTAAATTAAAATAGTGCAAAATATAAGCAAATGTACTCTAACAACTCAGTGAAAAATGTGGAGTGCACCAAACATTGATTAGTGTTCCACAGACATTAATTTGTTGTTTTAAGTACACTAATGCGCTCAGAAGCTGTGTCTACCTCAGGCACACCATCTACCCCTGTGCAGCCCCATTGGCTTTCATGGCACTGCTCTCAACCACAGACAGAATTTGGCTCTGTATCCTGAGGAAAGCAGCTCTGCACAGCCTGGGCTCACCAAACCTGGCCCATTCCAGGAGGAATAGCATTCCTGCAATGCTCGCAGAGAAAGCTTGGATCACACCTAAGGGAAGCAGAAAGGGGACAGGTCCGATTATTTGCACGAGTGGAGACTGTTTAGTAATCATATTCATTATGAATTTGGGGCCATACATCAATTCTATACGTGCATTTTCAAGACAGGCACAGACTCCTAGGGAAGTGGTTCTGTGTGCAAGAAGGTATTTGTTTTTGCCCTCCTGTAACACCACAATATTAGTGTCATGAAAGATTAATGTCAACCCCCACCTGGTATTAAATTACTTTTGGTAGCCCTTGCATTCATGTCTTTCTGCACAAGACAAAACCACTTTTAAAGTAACTACATGCATCCTCAAGTGGAATTACTGTTATTACTAGGTTACATTTTATTTTTCATATGCTATAGCTGTTGTGGTAGGTGTTTTTTCCCATGGATATGATGTTCAGAGCAAGGATATGGCATAAGGAACTTAATTCTAGGGCAGGAAAAAAAGACCTAGTAAAGAAGACCTTTAGAAAATAGGGTCTTATCATAGTCTTGTTAATAGATGTTGTACATGTTAATTATATGATATTTTTTTCATACTCCAACAAAAAGCTGAGTTTCCCCATACTAAAAATAATTTGGTTTTCCTTCTCATTCCCCTCTTTTTCCTTGGTTAGCGAAAGCCTGAGATTATCATACTTTGACATCCAGTGCTTGCACAGAGAGTTTTTAATGATTTCTAAAAATGCAACAACAACTATTTAGCAATTATGCTTTCATATAATTTAAAACAGTTTCTGATATCTTTCTTGGTTTTTCAGTAGTTTTTCCCTCTACCTGTAGTGTGATCTTTCTGCTTATCTTTAATCTCCTTGGTAAGAGATATTTTCTCTAACAGTTCTTCCTTTCCTTGATACCATCTTGTCCTATGTGACCAAAAAATAATTTCACATGAGCAGAAGCTCATTTAATGGGAAGTAAATCAGCAGAAAAAGAAAGAAGGAAAGATAAAAACAAAGAAACAGGAGAGAGTTCATGTGTTTTTAAAAAAAAAGAAAAACAAAAACTTGAAAGCAAATGCAGTCACATTTAGGAGAAGTAAATTCTGTGAAGATGGAGTCAAATATGAAAAGCATTTCTCTAGTTTAAACTCCCCAAGTAGAGTTATAAACAGCAGAAACATTTGAAAGTTCCCACACACACTTTTTGGTTTTTTTAACCAAAGCTGGGTCTTCAGCTTCTTAACCTTCCTCACAAGTGTATGTTTGCACACACTGTGCAAAAACAATTTGTAAGTTCTTGACAAACATCTGAAGTGAGGAGAGTAGCCCAAGTGCAGAAGAATTGACATTTCATTTTTAGCTATGCCAAAAAAATTGCTTAGGGTTTGTTGTTGTTGATGTTTAGCTTCGGTGCGTGACAATCTTGATTTTTTCCAGCATTTTACATGTTTGGAGTTTTTAATATCAAAGGTATTGCTCTCTGTAAACAAGTGTAAGTTTACCAAGGCAGCTTCACTTACACTCTTCCCTTGTAATCAGATGTGAAAATTACACCCTCCCTTTTGGCTACATGATAATTATACATTTCAACATGCAAAGGATTGTCTCTGTTTCAGTTGCTGGGATGAAACAGTGAAGGCACTTGGGAAAATATATTATTATTTTAAAGAACATTGCCATGGCTGTTTTTAGTAAAAGGGAAGTTTGTAATCACAACTATGATCAAGATACTTTGATATTTACATATACAAACATATCTATACATGAGAAAGAGCAAGAGAGAGAGAGACAGCTGTTAAAAATAAAATTAAACCAAGTTACAGAAGGTGAAACTTAGCCCATGTGCCTAGGACCAGCAGACAACTCTCTCCCTGCTTAAATCTCAGCAAAGCTTTATCTTGAGGGTGAATTTTATCTCAAAAACATAATTTATTTGGAAAGTTTAGCAAAGTTTTGCTGGCTTTGTCTTGCTTTTCTCCTCATTCTTTCTCCTGGCTGTTCTATTTCACTCACTTAGAAACTTTGCCTAAACTGCTTGTGCATCTATCAATTTCCTTGCAAATGCTGGGTGCAGAAAGAATTCAGAATTAAGCATTGCTCGGAAAGAGCTGTGGGAAAAAAATTACATATGCAGCAAAACATGTTAGAGTTGTGTTTTGACAGTTTCATGACCAAGCCAAAAAATATACATTTTTTTTTTGTACCTGGCGCAGTTTCACAAAAATGTCCCCTCAGGGAATAGTCATTTTTTGTCAGAATCAACTGTTTATTTACTTAAAAATCTAAAAGTTTTGCCTTGCATTAGAATCAGAGTTGCTGAAGGTTAAAGTGCAAAATCAGCTCGCTGTGTCGCCTTCGGTGTAAAAGCATGGTTTGTGTCACAAGAGAGGGATAAAAGCATTAGCAGGGACACAGGATGCAGTGAAAATGGGACACACATGGAAAACGGGGAAGGTGGGGTTTGTGAGGTCTCTTAATGTGCGTCCACAGCCGAGCTCTGGCCCAATGGCAAGTGGTGGGTGACCACCTGGTCCTGCCACCAGTGTGGCTGAGCAGGGTAGCAGCGCTTCAGGCTGGACACAGTGGGTTTGCACAACTCAGCCAAAGCCTGGCAGGGCTTACATGGTGCCGAGAGTGTGGGGAGCTTTGCAGTTTTCCATGGAGATGTTCATGGCAGGCAGGACTCTGAGTGTCCTTCCCCCTGTGTACCTTTCTGGGTAGGAGGGATCAGGAAGGACACGGGGCTTCCCAGCAGGGTAGTGCACACCACTGGAAGAAGTAACCCGAGGCTGACCTTGTGTCCTGCTCCAAGAGTGCTGCCTGTCCTGTTTCTGTGTCCAAATGCAGCCTAATGTCCTGCAAGTGTACAGTGTGTGAGGCTGGGGGAGCCCAGGGTGGGACTGTGGCTGCCCTGCCTGCCCTGCCTGCAGGGGTATCCCCCACCTCCCTCACGTTATTCAGGCCATACAGGCATGCTTGAGACTGAACCCCAGGTCATAAAAAACTCCCGAGATCACAGGAATATCAGAAGATTTAATGACTTTTAAATCAACGTAATTGTACCAGTAAAGAAGAATTAGGTCTCCCATCCTCAAGTTTTTTTCCCAGAGTAAAACTTGGTGTTCACAGCTGAGGGATAATTTTTCTTTCATTCTTACTTTTATCTGTATATGCACATAAACAATTAATACTTTTTGTCTGTATCAGTTGATAAGAGTGCTGATTAACAGAAATGCACTCTGTCGGATGCACTTTTGCCTATATAGTTACCTCGACTGCAGCTGCAAACTGTTGGGGCTGGCAGGCTGACCTCTCACACTGGCTGCCAGCCATGGTCAGTGAAGGATTTTGAAACAGTTTTTTTACTAGGATTTTTAACATAACTATTTATTTGGGGAAGCAATTTGCATCAGGGGAAAAAAAAAAACCAACCTAAATGTAAATACAGATTTCCCCAGGAGATTAAAAGTAGTCCAAAACTAATAGTCTGATCTAATTCACATAATGATCATCATGAAATACATCTGAGGGGTCTAATCCTGCCCTCGTGGTCTCTCTCTGAAGTCAGGGACTCAATATACCTGTCTGGATTTGAGTTTACCCTTCATATCCCAGTTACAGCAGGGGAGCAGCTTTTGTCTCTATGGTGAATAATATTTTGCGAATTAGTCTTCACTTAAAAAAAAAAATTCAATATATAAGGTGGGGAGGGAATCTCTCCTGACTCACACTCATGGGGCGGAGGTCACAGCCGGAGCTACTCTGGTAGGAAAGAATTGAGCATCACACCAAAAAATAACACGAACACCGTGAGTCAAACTGAGGAAAAGGGAGTTATCCACAGATAAGGACAATTCTTCATCCTGACCAAGCGTTATCATTAGTGAGGCATTTAAAGGTGTTCCTCCAGCCTCCTCAACTTCGTCTTTGTCTCCTTGGATTTATTACTTGTTCCTTTTCCTGCCCATCTCAGAGTCTGTGTGTTTTCCCAGCCTAACACATTGATACCCAATCCACAGGGTTATGACTGCTCCAGAACAGGCAGGACTGAGCCCAAAGCAGTGCTGTGGTGGGATGAGGGACCGTCAGCCATGGAGAAGTGGGGTGAGGTCTCCCTGCACCCCCCACTCCTCCCTGGGCACTTTGGGAAAAGTTCTGTCCCAACTTCCCAAAAGTCAGGTGGCCTTCTGCATTTGTATTTTCCTTGAGTGGGGGGTCTGGGAGCCCAACTGATGTGCATACAGCTGTACCATGTACCTTTTGTGATGATGAAGGAGCATATTGCTTATTTCCACAACAGCGAGCTAGGAAGTATTTACAGTGACCCCAGTATGCTACCTGGGGAATTTCTCCCCAGGTGACAGAATGAAGCAACATCTGATTGTTTTTCCCAAAGCAAATTAAAAATAACCCCCCAAGAACTCCCCAGAAAAACAAAGTTGTTAGTCAGGACAGAGACACCTCTTCCACCAACACACAGATATGATATAGCTTTAATTTGTATTCATCTTGTCCACTGGGGCTAGAAGATGGAGGAGCTATTATGAAACCTTTTTTTCTTTTTTTTTTTTGAATTTGCTTTATTCACTGTTTACTATGCCGAGCTGACATGATATGATTTGTGCATTGCAGGGTCACAACAAGCTACTTGCAGGACAATTTGCTGAATCAAGAGGGTGATTGTGTCTGGTGCCAGTCAGTCGCAATTAGGGCCAGGATCAGGGAGGCCCAGAGCTTGTGTATCGTCTTGGGCAAACCTCATAGAAATCAGCTCACCTGAAACTAATTGTCACAACAGAGACCTTATGCAAATGAGCCCTAGGGTTAGCGTGGGAAAAGAAAAACTGTCGCAAAGATAGGTGACCTGCTGAGCAGGGGGTCTGTTGCTGGGGAAATCTTTGTTCAATGAGTTAAAAAAATGTTCGCATTGTTCCAAATCCAAGAAAAACGTAGCAGATCCTCTCCCTAAGAAAGCGTGGCGAGCACACTCATCTGAAAGTCCAATAAAGTGGCAGCCAGCTTTCGAGCCGGTAATAAATTGGAAGTCTTTATTCTTTATAAGGGCTGCAGAAGGAAAATGATTTTCCTTTGCAAAGGGGCTTTTAAAGTTTAGCTGTTCACAGAGAGCCGGAGCTTAAAACTTTGCTGCCTGCCTAACCTGTTGGATCCCAGTGGATTTCCCGACCTGAGGTTTTAGCAGCTGGAAAAAAACATCCCTCTTGCTCCCGGGGCTGCTTTTGGGAAGGTCTGGCTCTCTTACCACAGCAAGATGTTGGGTGTGGAGGGCAGGAACTAACGGGGGAGCAGATCCATGCAGATTCTCCTGTAGAAATCTCCGGGAATCTGAGAACTCTCCAACTTTGAATGCCTCTTCTCTAGGTGCCTTCCCCACGGTGAGACGGAGTGTTGGAAACATAATTGTGAATTAAGCACATTTAACAACAGGATCACCGACGTCTTGCGCACGAAAACGGCTGTTTCTGACATGCTTCCCCTCTCCCTTTTTCTCCTCTGCCTCCAGCCCAGGCAGAGAAAAGCATAATTTTCAGCGAGCGCATTACACAACATTTGTCTTGTTCACTCCTTCCTCTTTAACAATTTTTATGGGGGTTGCTCAACACGTTCTAAAATAGGACTGGAGACGATATAATAAAGTGCTGAACCGATGATATACGCGGCAGTTTATGCTGTCAATGGCAAATTCAAAAGAAAGGGATGCAATACGCTCCAAGTGAAGAAATGAAAGCCCTATAAGCACAGAGAGGCAGCCAGGGTATTTTTGCATGTAAGGCTTTTCCAAAGTGGTTGACTGGGACAGAAGCGAGATTAATTGCACTAAGAGATACTGGACAAATTTCAGAGCCACGAGCGGCTTCGCGCTATCATCGGAGGCAAAAGAATAGTTATTTTGTTTAGTTAATAATTAGAGCTGTGCTTTCGAGGGGGCTGCTTTAAAGGGGTGAAATGTAGATGGTATCAGACCAGCAAGTTCGGAAATTAACTTCCTACTCACCAAACATCATGGAATAAGGATGGCTTAAAAGGAATGCAGATTAATCACCAACTTTTTTTTTTTATCTCTTTTGTCCCTTTACCACTGTCTGAAATAATTTCCACAAATAGGAGACGTTTCACAGTGGGTATGAAGTGCTCAGCTTTCACTCATCAAACTTTAATCGGAACTGCATTTTAGTTTTTGAATAAAGAACACTTAAAAAATTTAGATGCAAATTATTTTGCATTATTCATGCTCTAAGTGTCCTTGTAGATTTAAACACTTCTGAGGCCACCTTGATTCAAGTAATTACCTAGGCCCTCACTGCTCCATCATGAATAAGGTATTTTGTACAAGTAAAGTATGCACCCGATGAGCTTTTAAAGTGGCTTTACACTGAACTTGTGTATTGCTTCTCCTGCATGAGTGATTCGAACATGCGTCGCAATCTGTCTCAGGTGGGAAATCCTGGCAGAGCATCCATGAGTGACGGAAGGAAGCCTACCAGCCTCGGCGCACACTATTTCTTTGTCTTCGCAGAAGAATCTCAAAGTGATTCTCTCGCTCGAGTCTTGTGGCTCCTCTTGAAAGTCTGAGGGAGCAATAGCTGCTAGGAGGGAGAGAAATGACAGTCATTTTTTGGTTAACTCTTCATTTCCCACCCCGGCACCGCTCCGCCTGCTGCCTGCGCTCAGTCACTTAAGGCATTCGCAGAAGATAATATAAGTCTTTCTACTTTTATGTAGCATTGTACATCTGCCTCCCCATCTGTCCGCTCAGCCTCCCTCCCCTACCAGCTCTAGGTACCACCTGAGCGGGATTTTTCACACAATAGAGCCAGCCCAGCCCCGAGCAGCCTGGCTGGGAGTTGCTCCCAACAAAATTGGCTGTGGGAGGGCAGGCTAAATCTACATCTAGGCATATATTGCCAGCAAAATGAGCTCGCAGGAGTTAAATTTAATTGGCTGAATCTCATAGTTGGCGTTTGTTGCAAAGTACCCATAGTTTTTGGTTGTTTTTTTTTTTTTTTCTTTTCCAGCTACATTGCTTTGAAGAATTATAGGAATTTTATGATGTGCTATTGGAGTTCCACTGGCAGAGATTACAGTAAAGGGGTTAAAGTTGGTTTACGTTAAAAAAATTATGCAGAAACCAATAAAAATAAACACACTCCAGTAGACTAAACTTGCTGGGCTTTTAGTTTTAGCTTAACAATAGGAGTTTAGACGACATCCAACATTGCAGCTTTTAGAAAATTAGTTGACACTCACAGTTGATCATCTTTACTACACAGTGGTATAATTAATATTTAAACATTCTAATAATGCAGCTTGCTTTGCATGCACTTTTCAGCCACATCACAATATATTTTATCAGGAATACTGCTAGCTTTTTCTTAGGTAATGTCATTTTTAAAAGTTATATTTAAAATAGATTATTGGCTTCTAGCTCAATGCAAAAAAAATATCAATAGGCCAATAGGCAGGTTTCATATGTCAGTTTGTGATTAAAGTGTGTCTTTATTGAAGGCAGTGGAAAATATATAAGGGGCTGCTTCATTTCCATCATCATAAAGTAAATATACCCAGAGACTATCGGTTTAGTTGGAGTTGATCATCTTTCTCATGCTTTCTGTAAGAGGAACTTTCAATATCTTGATGCAGAGCAAAATGAGGCAGTGCCCCACAGATCTGTGAAATACTGCACCTCTGACACCCACTTATAGCCAGAAAGCCTTTAATAAAGAAGTCAGGCAACTTAAAAAAAAAAAAAAAAAAAACAAATCAGGAGTTTTCATTTAAGTGTTGTCAGGGTTAAGGCTTCTGTCTGTCTGGCAGTTGAGTAAAATGATGAGAAATGGTCAAAATGAGAAAGGACTGTGCTTGTTTATTTACTTAGGAGAGCTCTTTCCTCGTCAGGCGAGGCAGGGAGGAAAAGTTGTTTCAGGTGCTTTGCTCATCAGCTTAATCTGCCTGATTAGTGCAAGGTGCCCTTTATTCCTCAAGTTATAACTTCTAGCAAGGAAGGCTGTTCTTCTCTGAAGTGGTCTGGATTCTTCCAGAGTTTTCTCCTGGAGTATTTCACACCCGTGGATCCTGTGATGCCAGCCAGAAGGTTGGAGCTGCCTGGCTATTATTAACCACTGTAGATGAGTGGGCACCACTGGCAAAAGTCATTCTCATGGCTCCTTTGGGCTTATCCAAGGAAAAAAAAAATACAGGAAGGTCATACATACCTATTCTGGCTGCTCAGTGATGCAAGGAGGATCTCCTGAATTTCCCAGCTGGAGAAAATATCCTGGAAAATGAGCGCCTGGTATAGCTCTTGCCCTTGAAGGTATTTAGTGGGACACTCAGAGAGGTGTTTTTTTTTTCACAAGAGATGGGTTTTGGTAGGCAGGCCTGCACTGGGTTGCAAAGGTGCCTGAAGCTCAGCTGAAAACCCAGCCCTGGGTTTTGTCACGTTTCATTGCAAGTTTGTAAGCAGGCCTATTTCTATTAATACTGTTAATAAGAGACATATGTATTTTTTAAGCAAAACCACCCTTTCATTAAAACGGATAATAATTTCATGCTTTTATTTTTATTTTTTTTTTACATTCATGCAAAAATAGCCATTTCCCCAACATGTCCCAAAAAGCCAGCTTGGAGAGTGTGTGTGCAAAATTTTACCAAGCCACAAATATTCCCACACTAGATACCACTGAACGCAAACTCTCAGCGCCTCACCACTTTAAGCCAGTCCTAGGGCCTCAGCCTAATTGCCTGCGAGGCAATGGGAGTTTTTAATTTACTTAAAAAGTAGCAGAAATGGGCTTTAAATATTTTGTGTGTGCAGTGACCGTATGACTGACGCCATGAGATCCATAGCATGTGTGAAAATGGATTGCATATCGCTGAGAGGTTTCCCTGGGCTCTGCCATGGATCGCCTCGTGTCACGTGCGCCTGCCAAGAATTTGGGGATAGGGTTTGGCTGGGACACATCTCTGGGTGTAAAACAAAGTGGCCTTGTCTTGGAAAAGGTCGCGTGGGAGCCGCGGTGCCGCGTGCGCGCCGTCCATAGGGCAGGGGTGGAAGTGGGAGTTTTAAGGAAACAGATAAACAACACATAAGAAAGTGCTTAAAAATAGGGCCATAACTTCCAGTCTTGCCACGTTGTGACCCGAGTTATGGGTGAGAACTGCCCTGACTTGTCAAATGAAACCAGAGCTGTGAGATGCTGCGATAGAGACTTTTGGGGTTGAGCTGGGAGCAAACCGCCTCCCGTGGGGTGGCTTGCTCCTCCTTTATCAGGTTTTGCTCAGGAAGGGAGTTACACACACCTTGGCTGCAAATAACTAGAAGAGCGTGATCTATTTTAAACCTGCTGCTGAGGTGGTAAAGAAGAGATAAGTCGAAACCTAACTGCTATCTCGCTTGTGTGTGTGTGTGACAGATATGGCCAGAAACGGATAAAATTAAAAGCATTTTTCATATGCTAATAGCAACCTGGATGAGGGGAAAACACAGAGAAGGGAGCAGCAAAGTCAAGAGGTTTCTATCCCAAGTATATTTCTCCCATTACCTAAATTATAGGACTCCTTTCCCCAAACTGATATACATATTTTTGCTGTGTCTAAAAGCAAATTCTATAGTACAGTTTGATTTCAGCATCAACCTTATGGCAGCCATGTGGGAGTGAGATTATGGGACATGTGGAACAAAAGTCTTCCAGCCAGAGGAGGCCTTCTGAGCATAATGATTCTTATTTAAATCAGTCTATGTTTTATTACTCAGCTGGGGAGGGGGGAAGGAAACCAAGGAAAAGAATATTTCTATAAAATCACCATCACCTGAATTGCAGATGAAGAAAAATTAAATAGTTTTCAGCCTGCAGAATGGACAAATATTTTCATATCATAATAATAATTTCAAGCAATCCTCAATTTTATTTTTCTGGGGTTTTTTTGAATTTTACATTTAACCTTGTTTTTCCTGTTGGCGTGCCTGCCGATTCATTTGTAAATGTGCTTTAAATTCCTTTGTATATTACAATGAATGCCACCTCTTTAAACACTCTTAGTAATTTAGCGAACGTCTTTGCCAGTGGGTGAAAGTACAGTATTGTACATGCATAAGAAAAGGTACATTCATTATGCTTCACGTATGAAAAGGTATATTAGGAACGGTTTTGCTTAAAGTGGAGGGGTGAATGGAGGAGCCCCTGATCCATCACAGGGCTTTTGCATGTGTGAGAATGTGTCTCTGTGAGCCCCGACGTCCCGAAATGCGGGTTGGGAACCTACCGGCAAATGTGTGCCTGTGAAACCTGAGAAGATTTATAACAAGTAGGTAATCGGTTCAGGCCCGTGCGAGGGGAGCGGGAGCGAAAAGCTCACGCTGGGGCTGAACTGGAGTTTTAGGGAGAGGGAGAGAAAACCTGAGGGTCTGGTTTCTCCCATCTCCCTCCACGGCTGTCACGAGGCTCCACGCTGTGCCGTGGGAAAAGGGTCCTGCCAGGAAGAGGCTTGGGATACTCCTGTGATTTTGAACGTGCCGCGGTGCCAGGGCTGATGCCTGGAGCTTGCCAAGCAACCCGTTTGCGGTGCGCCACAGGTGGAGGGACAGAAGTGAGGTGGTCCTGGGAGCCTGGTCTTGCACTGCTTCTCACTTCCTTCCCACAGTTCCTGGCTCTCTCAACGTGAACGGGAAGGTTTAGTTAATGGCATTTTTCTTAGTGTGAGAAATACACCCTGTGCTGTGATGAAAGGTAACGGGTAGATATGGCCGGGCAGGGACAACATCTCTGAGGAGCGCACAGCCACACTGGGGCAAATCCTGCTAGTTGCCTCCCCCTTTTTCTTGAGACCCCTCACTTCAGTAAGGTGAGTGGGATTTGGGCCCATGGTTCGGCATTTCTGTGAAGAACGACCGCAGCCTTGCGGAGAGGGCTGGTCAGTTTATGGCCAATAAACATAAAAGCTGAGAGGGTTTCAATGAAACATTCTTCTCCAAACCAGAGGTCATTCATTTTGCACTGACTCCTTTATGTGGTTTCTGAAAGTTTAATTTTAAGGAGAGGATGTGGGTATGCTCTGTTTGTTTTCTTTCTCTTTCCTTCTCTTTCTTTCTTTCTGAGCTCCTTACTTTGAATTAATTTCAGGGAAACGCGTGCAAATGCATTCCAGTGGCATGCCAGCTGTCATTTTTTGATTGGGGCGGGGGAGAACCCAGAGTTTATTTACAAGAAACAATTTTAAGCTTGATTCATTGTAATAAGTGTCACTGTAAGGCAGGCGAGGCAGAGTTAGCTTTCATTAACATTCTTCAATTCTGGAGCCCATCAGGAGGTAGATAAGGTACCACCGGGTCCATCCACCTCCCGGACCACAGGAGGACAATGCCAGGAATGTTTGCAATGTGTTTCTATTTTTGTCACACCTATGTGTGGCCATCCATCTGGTCTTAATCAATCAGTCTCATCCCGGAGCTTTGCTGTTCTCCCAGCTGAAATAATACACTTCTTCAGCAAGAGCTGTGCCTCAAGGAGGGTCACTACTCACCATTCCCCAGACAAGGCATATTAACGAGGCTTACATATTTGTAAACATAGGTAAACCCAGGAGGGGTGGTTGGGAAGGAACATTTTGAAATATGAATATTTTATGAATAAACCACTGTGTTGTTTACTTAGCGATATTACACAGGAAAACTTGATGAAGTACTAGAGGTAAATTTGTTTTAGCAAAAGAACAACAACCTCAACCCCTCAGAAGCACTGAGACAAAGATAAGTGATGAAAGAGAGAATGATCCGCCATCCTATTCAAGCAGAGGTAGCATATATTAAGTATGTTTTTGAAAGAGCAAAGAAGTGGGTGGTGAACACTGTAAAGTGTGCCATTTATTTATTTAGATTGCACATCAGGAGATAAAACAAATGAAAACTCCGACTTGTTAATAATTTACATTTAAGTGGAAAATTCTTACATGCTGTTAAGATACCTCCAAGACCTGACACTGCAAACGCAAATAATTTACATTCTTTGTGTGCACACAACTTCGCTTGTCTGGAAGAAGAAAAAAAAAATTTAAATATGTGTTCAGGGGGCGATGAAAACCAGGAGACATTATAATTATGTTTATTAATTTCGGATGCCTCTTTTGAAGCATTCATGGAGCTGACCTTCCCCATTCATCAGGTGTTCCTGGCTGACAATCTGCTGGGCCATACCTCCCAACCTAGGAGGTAGGAGATGCAAACAGGGGGGATTTCTTTTCAATAAGCAGCACTATTACTTCTCTCCTGAACAGCTTATGCAAANGAGTGTGCATAACAATAACTACCTCTGTCCCTTCTGTTTTTGTTCTTTTCATGTCAGGGAACTTTTTAGCCGTGCTGCCCGGGTAACTGCTCTGGAAGGTTGGAATATCTCTTGTTGAAGGAGGTTTGTGATTGAGGGCCCTCTGACACAACCTTTTGTTGCTCTGAGGTGTTTGATCCTCTTTCCCTTTCTTCTAAAACCAATCCCATCCCTTTAAAAAATGGATAACCAGCACTTCTTTTACTTATTGTCAGCTTTTGGAAAGTTACTGTGGGGGGTTGTAGAAGTTTAACTAGTTAACCCCTTGCATCCTGATAGCGGGGCTCTATTAGTCCTTCTCTCTTGCCCCTTCCCGGACAGGGAATATTTCCCTAGCTGTGTCAGGTATGCAAATCCTCTTTATAGGGAGCCATGTGACGGGTTGGCTTGCGGACAGTTTGCTCGCTGATCTTTCCTTCCCCTGGAGCTTGCTAAGGAAAACCGTGTTCAGCCGGGAGCTCTGAGCATGAGCAGGGGCTGAGCACTAGGTCCCCAAATCAGGACGGTCGCTTCTCAATCGCGCTGAAATTTCAAAATGAGTCAGAATTTGTAGCTGCTGATTTTCTTCTCTTTCCTTGAACTGAAACTTGTGAGAGTCACCACAGGCGTAGGCTGATCTGATACACTTTTTTTTTTCCCCTCGCTCTCTCTTTGAGAGCGGCTCTGAATAACAAGAATTCACAGAGAGTCGCTCTTCAAAAGTGTGCGGCCAAATCTGAAAGTAACAAAGGAAGAACACCTTAAAATGAGATGTGTAATAAGGACGCTTGCTCAGAGCCTTGAGATTAAAAATGAGACTGTTTTTTGGTTTGTTTTTTTCAAAGGGAAGGGACACAACCCAAGCTATAGTAAAGAAAAGCAGCTTAAATGGATTATTTAACAAAAAGCAACTTCTAACTCCTAGATAGTGACCTACATTCTGCACACAATGATGATGTTTTACGGTGGTGATAGGGTTAATAACCTAACATCATTCATGTAGTGTTTTTTGAAAATTGAATTTTACTGCTACAAAGTAAATGTAACAGCCCTCTGGAGACAATATTACAGGCACTTTATTGTTTGCTAAGCTGATGTCATCTTTCTACGGACTGACTTTAAAACAAAGGCAGAACATTTATTACAAATATCACTGTGTGAAAGGAAATCTACTGAAATATTGTTTAGAAGGTGGACTGATAAAAATGTATTAATACTTGGCTTTGATTATCTGCAAAGTTATGCCTGTGGAATGCTTTCTCGCGTGATGTCTGCTCATGAGAAATGTTCATCTTGGATATTGCACCTACTTTTATTTTAATGCTATCCATCTCTGAGCATGTGTTACTTTTAAAATGTGTTTTATAATACACTCTACAGCTCATTTATAACTCTTTGGAGTTTCTTTGTAACAATGTAAATGAGGTTTTGATCAAAACCTAAAATATTTCCCTTCAAAGCATTTTCATGTAAACAGGGCCATGCTCTCCTTGCTGAAATCACTGCAATTCTCACGTGAATAAAACCAACGAGACTTGGCCCTGTCTTACAGTCATGCTTTGGCTCTGATCTGCTTTCTGCTGTGACCTTTCCCAGTGTCTGCGGTCCCTGCAGGCTATTGACCCATTAAAATCACTGTTTTCCAACCTGGAACCCCAATCAGGTGCCTACAGCACCATCTCCCAGCATGGCAAATATGCTGGAGACTGAAGATTCAGTGCCTACAAGTGAAGTCATACTCCTTGGAGAACCACACCATATGTTTCTATACACAGTATTAATTAAATGACCAAGTCTGAAAATTTTAACCTGGTTGTAGAGGACCCTGAGCTTTATCATTCCCATGCAGCTTCTCTAAGTAGGTTTCTAGTGAACAAAATACATTTGTCCCTTTTGAAAACAGCAAACGATTCATTTGCAAATAATTTAATATCCATTAAAGTTTAAATTTCCTTTGTTTACTCACTTGCAGAGTGAATCAATGACCATTGCAAAGTAATAATGAGGGAAAATACATTTTCCTGTATCACGGTACCACTGTTGTGGCTTTTGCAGGTGAAGCATAAAAAGATGTGAACAACTTTATGAGGACGGGTGTCTAAGCAACTGATTAGCTCATCTCTGTTGAAGGAAGACTTCAAGGGAAGTGTAGGAAAGAGGGACAAATTTAGAAAGTGAGTAGTGGAGTTAGAAGTAAAACTAGTAACTTAGTAGGAGTCTGTGATATTAGTATCACTTCTGCAGTCTGTGAACGGGTAATGCCCTTTGCAAAGGTGGACATCTACCTACGCTCCCCAGCAGGAATTTATATTCATAACCCCCTTGTTATATATTTAATGCTGACAGGTTGTGGCAGCTTCTATCAGTGGGATTAAAACTGGCAATCAGATGATAACAGTTTACTTTTAATATCCTCAGAGCAAAGTTTTCAGATTGCCAACAATTATCAAAGGGTGTCTTGCCTGGTTCGTTAATGCTAATATTCTTAGATGTTTGAATGTGATTTTGTGTGTCAAGCCAATCTCCCTGGCATACCTCTGGACATCCTTTGACTGGGGCTGTGTGGCATTTTTGTTTGATCTTTGGGGCTGCTTAGATAAATTTAATCCTGGCATAAGCAATACTCGTTCTGACATCAGTAGAATCTGCTCATAGGTAGAGCAGGGACAGCAGACTCTGTCAGAATGTTGGAAAGAAGTTCTACTATTTAAAAATATAATTAAGAGCAAACTATTAACCTTTGACTTAACCCAGAAGTGGAGGTTTGTCTTAACATGACTGAATACAAATGTCCTTGCATTTCTATGTGAAATACCTTCCCTAGGCTTTGTTCAGAAACACTGTGTGTGTCTGACCCAGGTTCTGCAGAAGTCACCCCAAGGGTTAGGTGTCCCAAGGTAACTCTTCAGTCAAGATGAGAACCAAGGCTCGAGCCAAGCCTAAAGCTCTGAGGCCTTAAAAGAGGAGACAGTCTCTGTGGAGGCTGAGACCACAGCTTTATCCAACAGTTTGCTATTCTGTAAGAATCAGAGGGCTCCTGGCTCGTATCATTTGGTGCTTCCCGATGAAAATCAGTTGACTTGCGGCTGTTGATCCCAGCTCTGGGTTTGACTCATACTGGCCACTATTCCCAAGGTCTACAAGAGAGCTATATATAACTACAATGTATAATGGTTGCTGTTAAATGCCTCAGCTTTGCAAATAGATGCGCCAGACATCTCCTTTCTGTCTCATGTACTACAATTGTTTCAATTGTTTGAAGTCGAGTGCTTGACGCTGCTGAGAAAGAAGCCTCTGTAATGTCTCCCACAGTAGATAAGGCCAGTTGTAATGAAAATAAAGGTGATTCTTTATTGAACCCTGGACACAGACGGGACTCTGTAGTTCTCTGGCTGCCTGACTGGAATAGCGCAGTCCTAATGCCGCTGTGGAGGGCTCTGAGCACTGACCTGGAGCTTGCAGTCTTGAAAAAGAGCCCCAAAACACAGAGCAAATGCATGCAGAAAGGGAAAATAAGTACTTTCTTGCAGGGAAAATGTTGAAACAGCACACCAGGTTATACAATCAGCATTTCTTCATTATTTTAGTTGTACTCTAGAATTCAGAAATGGTTTGGACTTTAAAAAACCCATCCCAGCAGCAACAATGGCTATAATCACACATTTGAACATAAGAATTAGTTTTATGCGGCGCGCTAGAAAAAAAAAACCAAAATCTTGAGAACACTTTCAAAATAACCAGAGAAAAATAAACCATTCCTTATGCCAGTCTTGTTAGAGAGGGATTAAGAAACTGGCAATTATTTTGGCGACCTTAATTGTTGCTCTGCAGGAAAATATGTAATTAGAGCACGTTCGCAGGCCTGCACACCTGCAGCACATCCTACAGTATAATGTCAGCTTTCAGTGCTTGCTGGTGCCAGGTTCTATCACAACCAGGCACAGTGATGCTCTGAGAACATTTCGGACTCGTGTAATGTAGCTTCTGTGTATGAAAGAAGCAGGCATTTACACTGCCATACAATGGAGTGCATTACTGCAACACTGGTTTCATTCTTTCCCGACGCCTACCTTCAGCGCTGCTCTGGTTTACTCAGTTTGAGGTTTTATTGTTACGGTATAATAGTCCTGTACATTTCTGAAATTCCCCTATTATTCAGCTTATTAATACAGTACTGGCTTGATTATCAGGCTACAGTTGTGAAGGGGAAGATTCAGCGTGCTAGCAAAGTCAGAAGCTGGGTAAATTCCTGGGATAATGAGAACAATTGTTTGACGTGTTTGAGCCCAGCTCTGTGTGTGCACACAGCCGCCAATGCCAACGTACATGTGTGCGTGCATGGGGTGCCCCTGCCTAAAAACGGAGTGAGAAACGCTGGAAGTCAGCTTTAATTTCTTGACAGAATGGGGGGGAAATAGTCCCTCCTTGCGCCGCTCCTTGCTTTTGCCTCTTCTCCGCGTTGCTCCTCTGGAAAACTGGAAAGCGAGTTAAAATAAAGGCGCAGTGGAGGGAATAGCTGTCTTCCAGCTAAGTTCAGTAATCTGGCACGCTGATAGTTAACAGACTTCTCCCCCTAAGGGAGATACACTGTATTTTGCTATCTGACATGTTGTCATATATAAAGAAATCAATTGGTAATTAAATGATGCACCTTGTGAAGATGACAAAAGGCATTTGGTTGCGAAAAGAGAACTGGGTTGTGAGGGGTTTGTAATGAAGGCCTAATGACTATTCATAAGAGATTTTCAGTCCGTTGATCCACTTGACTGGAAAGTTCTGCCCTGGAGAGTTAGTGCTGTCAGATTCTCTCACCTCAGAAAGCCGCCGCGATCGACGGTGTGGAGTATGAGCGAGAAATTATCTAGTTGTTGCTTCAGGCCTGTCTTAGGTCACATGCAGAAGGCACACATCTGGCTTCCTGTAGGTGCAACCTCAGGACATAAACTTTGACTAATTTTTAAACTATAAATATGTAAGGCTGACACTGAATAAGTTACCTTTTATTCATGTTTTCATAAATTTTCTACTGCGTTAAAGGCTTTAGTGGAGCTCCCATTTTGGACTTCACAGCTTCTATTGCTCTTGCAACAATTTTGTTTCCCTCTCCACAGACAAATGACATTTTAAGAGATTTCTGTGGCACAGACACTGCCCACGTTACCTCCCTTCTGCTCGCCCACGACTGACGGGCCAGCCGGGATTGTCATGGTGGGGTCACCTACGGAGAGGACCTGGTAGAGATGTCAGGAAGCATTACAGGGTTGCAGCACAGATTTTGCCCCCAGTGGAGCTTTTTGTTGGTATGCATTTCTCTGGTCACTAGCACTCAGGATAATCATACCAGACCATCGAGAGTGTCCCCCTCTGCGATATTTCCTGATCTTTTCCACTTGCGGGATGTCCCTTGGATAGGATTGCTTGGAGGTGACACACCAGGAGGTAGATACCCGCAGTGTCCTAGTTAAACTGAGAGTTGCACCCTAATTGCTGAGACTACAGAGATGAGCACCTTTTGCACATCCATCTCCAACGTTGCACCCTCTTGAGTGAATAAATCTCTCTCTAGCGAGTGGTATTTTATAATTAAAACTGAAAAGGAACAAATTGATTTCAGGAAGCTATTCCGGAGCGAGTAGACATTTCCTTATGCCGATCAAATCCACCACAGCTCCTGGGTGAAAGCTCCAGAGCTCTGTGCATGTTTGCTTTTGAAAAGTGGCCATGCACCTTATCTTATCAGGCAGCTCACCTTATCAAAGGTAAACATATTTACCACCTCGTTAAAGGTTCTTTGCAACAGCACTCCAAAGCCGTATTTGTGGACAAAAACCTGTCAAAGTCATTGTTTAAGACGGACAGGAGGACAGTTATGGTCAACTTTGGGGGTTTCAGTCTGTCAGTAGTGGAGCAGCAAAGTAATTCAATACATTCTGCATACTTGAGATGGCCTCAATGGTGTTTCCTTCTTGTGTGCTGTGGTTACTGAATTTTGCTGATGTGTTTGCTGGAGCTGACAAGGTAGACCAAATGAATGGACAAATGCCAAAAAAACAATTATGTTTATTAATGTACATTGATTGCTTGTTTAGGGTATAAAACAAATTAAAAAATACATTAGTATTTAAACCTTCTTTTTATAGCTGGCCTAATGACTACACGTAATAGAGTGTCTAGTAAAGGACAATCTGCAGTACCTATAACTCCTGGCTTTATTGTCATATTATTTGAGTTGAGTTTAAAAGGATGGTTCTTTCATCATTTCTTTAAATGACAGTCTGTATTTTTTATCTTTTTTTTTTTTTTTTTTAAATATATACGCCTTAAGTCAACTCGTTAAGGCCAGAATTAGCTAATCTTATTTACTTTAAACCCAGTATTGACCTCAACTATGACAGCATTCTGGTTTTGTGTCACCCACCCACCCTTGGCTGCTATGGAAAGCATGGTGGGACCCCAGCAGTGCAGGGAGATAACTTCCCCCAAACCCACCACCTTCCTGCCACACCACTTTCCACAAGGGAGGAGAACTCTACAAGGAGAGGAGAAAAGCCCAAACCTTTGCCTGTATTTACTGCTTTTCTTCCCCATCCCCTCAAGCATCCAGGAGGCACAAGGTTGCCAGGAGTGTGAGTCCTTTGAAGGAGGAGAGGAACGTGCTCAGTCGTCCCCCTCATTACCCCAATTCCCATGAACCTCCCCAAGACCCACCACACACCCACCATCAAACCACAGCATTTAAAGCAGGGCTGACTGACACTCAGGAGAGGACTCTGGGTTTATGGCCCAAGAAGTTGCTAAATAATTTTACAGTATCTCTTTTAAGTTTGGGCAAGAAAGTTATAGCGCTTTAAGTTAAGGGCAACATCACTCAGTATGGCCTTAGAAGTTCTGCCAAATAGCAAAGTGAAAGCCATAAAGTAAACATGACTTAGCGACACCTGGACCTTTCAGGTTTTATAGCAATTGTTTATAATGTTGGACTGGCCTCTAAAATGCGTCTGCAGAAATGGTGCTGGAGTTTTATTTTACCTAACTTGCTCACTTTTTATGTTCTACTCAGGTTCTACCCTTCATTATTTGCACTTATTTAAGGAGTCCTGCTTTCTTTCCTTGCTCTTTTACTTGCCTTTTTATTCACTGGCCAAGGCGGTGACGTAGATTTAACAGCACGATTTCCACATTTAATGGGTGTCTCTCAGAATGCCTCAGCATTATCAGCACATGTGGCTCAGAACAGGGCTAAACTGACTCCAAAATATGTTTTTACCATATTCTGGGTTCTCTTCTGAAAGAAAAGCAGAGATGTCATTGTCCCAAACAGCAGCTAAGATTAAAAAAAAAAAAAAAAAAAAGTAACTAATTCTGAATCTACAAAAGTTTCCTTAAAATTATTTTTGTTTTCTTCTCTGTTGGAAACTCTTCTCATACAAAGCCCCTATAAACCTACCTCAGTGCTACGAGGCCCTATTGGAACTAATGGGGCTTGACAGTTCTTCAGTTAAAAATTATACATGAGGGTCACTTTTCCTTAAATTATCTATTGTATGCCAGCTGTTCACAACTACAGTGGTCTTACTCTCTTCCCATTGCCTAAAATGGTTAACTTCACCACAAAGCTGTCGTGACTCTTACTGCAGAGAGCTTTTAAAGGCACTTCTTCAGCCTAAGCAGCACCTTGATGGCACCACTAATTTCAGATAGATTTTTATCAGTTCCAGGGAATGTTGGGAGTGTTTGTTTTGCTTGTTTCGTGTCACAACACTTGAGTTATATCATAATTTCTCATTTGCTGTACAACTTTATTCTATTTTTATGCTTCTGAGTGATGCTGTTCTAAGTGCCCATGAGTGGTACTTCCGGACCATAAGCACTATCAGAGGCAACCTCAGGCAGATAAAACTCCTTGTCTTTTTGTTGGGGAGGGGAGAAAGGGTCATCGTCAAGTGCTGGGGTTTTTTTCCTATTTTTTTCTTTCCTTCTTGCCTATTAAAACTGAAGCTACCACAGCTTCATAAAGGGAGACTACTCTTAGGTCAGACTTATTTGAGAATCAAAGCCTTCATCCTCAAGTGCTTCTCATTACTTGCTAAAGGCTTCAGTGGCCATTTTTGGGCTGTAATTAGAAAGCCTGACACTTTTAAAGGATGCCTATGGAATGAA